>CAUOFW020001399.1:0-97963 GCA_963454935.2 Ilex paraguariensis
TTAATGGTCAGTGGTTGAAACTATTTTTGGAGGAGTTTGTCAAAAATGTGGAAATAATTCTTTTAATGGACCTAGAACATCCCTTTGACATTTGAGGGATCGAGTCAGAAAAAAGTCAATCAAAATCAACCCGAGAGGACGCCTTTATAAGGTATCCTCCTCCATTCCTGTTTTTTTCCCACCGCCTTTCCTTTTTCTTTCTTCTTCTTCTTCTCTTTCTTTCCTATTTACTGTCTTTTGTAAAAAAGATCCAACTCCCAACAGTTCCATGACCATATTACCTGAAGACCCAGTCCTTTGTCTCATGATTTGCGTGTGTTTACTCTATTTGTACATGGCTCTTCTTCTTCTGTCTGCACTCAAAATCAAGGGTTTTCATCTTAGCAAAAAACCCAAATTTGCTTAGAGATGATTGATTTGTGTATTTTTGCTTGTAGGTTTCGGTAGATAAACAAATCTCTACCTTTTAACCTCATCTCCAAGTTCAACATATTGGTAAATTCAAAATATTAAGGACAATTTTCAGTTTAGGTTGGGGGTGTGAACAGTTCATATTTTGTGCAGGTTGTAAATTTTTTTATTTTTGCTATTGTTGTTGCGATTTTCTGATCATATTGTGTACCTTTCCTTTTATTTTGTACAAATTAATGATTATATCTGTGAGTCAGCTTTAATTGTGTTTGTGACTGGCAGACATTAAAGAACTAGATAATGAGTCTTAAAGTGTAGAAAGCAAGGATGTTAAAATTTTTGGGTTTAGTTTGGGAGTTTTGCGCACTTTTTCTTCTGATGTGCGCTCTGCGATCATGAGAAAAGCAAGATTGGTAAGAAAATATGAGATCCGAGAAGAACAAGAGAATCCCTTTACGATAGAAGCACTTTTGCTAAACGCCGTCATGCCAAGAAACTTGGTGCCTGTAAAAAGTATGGTAGAGTCTTTCATGAGAAAAGGTACAATCAGTGTTCTGAATCAATTTTTGGTCGTGCACTCGATCAATTAAACTGGATAGTGAATGGGCTGAGTAAGGATTACCCTGAGATGCCATGTTATTCCGGTACTTTGCTTAACTGGTTTGTAAGAGAGGAAATTGGATGAGTCACTGGTTGTCCGAACTACACAGATACGGAGGGAGACTTAGATTAGATTATTCTCTATGGAAAATCGTACTTTAGATGGGATGAAAGCTAAATGATCCAAATTTTTGTAAAAAAGTTTAAAAATCTTTTTGTACAAACTTTTTTGACTGAAATGAAAAGATGGGTCGAGTAAGGAATGTCCCAAAATACCAACCTAAAGTGTGGGTAGGGACTTATCTTGAGACGCCATGAAATTTTTGGTTCAAACTTATGTGTATAAACCTCTTTGATAGTGTAGTGCAGGAAATTTTTGATTCTTGATTCAACATTCGAAACACCTAGTGACGTTCGAACGTCACCTGCTGGTAGTACTCGACCTCTAATGAAGCCTCTGATGGAAACAAGAAGTACTGAGAGCTCTCAACGTTCAAACACCAATAGACCGTTCGAATGAGAACTTAACGTTTGAACGCCAATAGACCGTTCGAATGAAAAGAGATTATAGTACTTTAGTCTTTGACAGAACTCAAAAGTACTGGGAGTTCACCACATTCGGACGCCACTCACATTGGAACAATATGTTTAAAATCCTTCAAGACACGTGCGACCGTTACCCATGTTCGAATGTAACTTCTCAGGCTATAGAAGTCTAGATCGTCTTTCCCATTCAAAAATCCCCAAAACCCTTCAAAAACCTAAAAATGCTAGGGCAATTTTTCAAAACCTATACCTCAAAACACCTCCCATTCTCCATTTTTACAAAAAATCACCCATCCCAAGAACATTCCCACATCAAAAATCCCCATTTTCACCAAAAACTCAAGATTTTCAAAACCCTCACAAGCTCAAAACCGAAAACACAATGCCTCTAAGGGTCAAATTGCCTGCTAGGCGCAACCCCACAACTCAAGAACCCAATTTCGTGGAGAAAATCATTGAGGAGAAGGAGGGGACGCCAGTAGTGAATAGATATGACCGAACCCGATACCCTAACTACTAGACAAGAGGTGCCACCCACCCAAGGAGTGGATGAAGTGCAGGATGAGCTCAACCAGGAGGAGGAGAGAGATTTATAGGCAGAAGAGAGCAGGCACAGACACAGAAGGTAGGGCCTAGCACGAGTACCCAGTATTCTTTACAAGACATCATGCTTAGCATTGAAGCTAAGTAGGATGAGATCCTTCGCCTGCTGAGGGGTGGAGTGCTTGACAAATTTCCTTGTTGTTTCCTAACCTATAAACATCACCTTTTAGCATGTATAGTATATGAATAAAGGGGAGTGTCACTCTCCTAGGGATGATGTCAAAAGAAAGGGCAATGGAATGGTGGATGAATGAGATTTCAAATGTGAGTATGTGTGAACAAAAGTGCTCCCCAAGTGCAAGGAGACTTTCGCGGATCGTGTTTTACTTGGTGGTATTCCAAGGTCGTTTCCACGGGGAAGGAAGTAAACCAGGGGAGGTGATTTTGGGAGAAAGAAAGTGTAAAATCTTTGATTGTTGGAAGTTGTTTGGTGAAGTTGTTTTGATGCTAGTAAAATGAGAAACAAATGTTGGCAAATCCAAGAGGTCACTCCAATAGGAATACCGTCTCAACTCGAAACCCTCCTCCAATAGAGCATGAATGAACGATTGATTCGTGGGAAGCTAGGGGTAAGATTGGTGAGTATCTAAGCATAAACCGTGACTAGGCCTACGGAATATCAAAGACTCACCAAGTTATCCACCCTCAACCCAGTCAAACCGAACCATTGAACTCTGAAAGAGGGGAGGAGAATGAGTTGAAATGGTATACCCAAGTGGAGGTTCCTCTTGGTTTTGCCAACTAAGAGATTTAGCTATTCATGCTTAAAATAAAGACAACAATATGATGAGAAGACATTATGAAAAAATAAAGACTAAAGCTAAGCATAAACGAATTGCATAAATTTAACTTCCGGATAACCACCTCTTACTAAAGATTGGATGAGAAACTACTCACTCTTCATAGCTTTGTTAAAATTAGAAAAGTGAGTGATGCTCATCCTTCCAAGTAGAGGAGTTACAAGGTAACACATTTTACACAAGGAGCCGATCTTTGACAAAGAATGAGTGAATCACGTTCCACCCTTCACGGCTTTGGTAAAGCTCTAGAAAAGTGGAAGAGTTTCACTCCTCTAAGGGAAGAAGGAAGCTCAAGCAATGGAAGTAAAAGAGCAATAACACAATAAAAGAAAGCAATACTTAAAGTAAAAGAAAGCAATAAATTAAAAGGGAGCAAGAATACAATAAAAGAAAGCAATACTTAAAGAAAGCTATAAGCAATAAGGAAAGCAATAATACTTTTGGAGGGTTTTCCACTACCAAAAGATGAATGCTTTACAAGTCCTAAGGGGTGGTATTTATAGGCAACAAGGGAGGGTGAAAGTCTTGTTAGGTGGCCTTGAATCTTGTTAGGTGGACTTGAAAAGTCTTGTTAGGTGGCTTTGAATCTTGTTAGGTGGACTTGAAAATCTTGTTAGGTGGCTTTGAATCTTGTTAGGTGGACTTGAAAATCTTGTTAGGTGGCCTTGAATTCTTTGATCCCCCTTTGTTTTGAGCTTTGATAATTGGCACCCGAGTAGTTTGTAGCTTTAATGCAATTGGCTCCCCAGTAGTTTGTAGCTTTGACGCACAAAATCCTGAAAAGAACAACAATTAATGCATTATCCTTTATTCACACACTAATTCTAATTTGATTTATTTTGACTAGTTTAACTTTATTCAACTAACACAATTTACCTATTAAATTATGCCTTAATTAGGGTTAATCACACCCCCCAACCTAAATATTACTAGTCCCTAGTAATAAACAACATAACAAAATAAAATCACTTTCGTAGATAACACGATTGCATTTAGCATATGCAATAAGCCGTTAAACCCCTAGGTGATCCCTAGTGGACGAGTTTTGTCTCGTGAAGGTTTCCAGTGAAGCTACCTACAAACTCCAATTAAAAGATGTGTATATGTAAGATTTCTTGTCAAAATGAGTTAGCAACAGAATCATTGAGGCACACATCTCTTAATTTTGAATTGTTTCCCGAACACTTCTCTGTCATTGGTACGTACTCTATACAAAAATAAACACTTGTTACATTGGTATTTGGAATTCCTTGTGTAGTAGGAATGATCATTCTAGTAGCAAGAATTGTTATATAACAAACATTCTACTTTATCACCTTCCATGGATAGCTTTGATTTCTCAAATCTCTCTTAGAATGCTCTCAGCAAAAAAATTCACTCCGATTATAATGACTTGTCTCTCAAAGGGCATGTGATCAGAGGATGGTCAATCGAAGAATCACATGCACAGTTAGAAAGGGAGTGAAAGTCTTAAGAAAGTAGGCTAATCATGTTCTTGGCATAATCTCATGGAAGAATATCAATGCAATTAAAGAAATACTATTTAACATACCCCAGTTTTCGGTCGACAACACACACATGCATTAGACTTGAGATCAATTAGGACTTTCTATAGGTTGTAATGTGGCCAGAGGTTAGTGGCTAATGAAACGACGTCAATGGTATTCAAAAGTTATCCCCTTTTTTAATGTAGCACACCTCTTTCTTGCTTTTCAGTCTTTTGCCTAGAAATGGTATTTTTTTTTTTTTTCGATTCTTCATTGAACAGTAGCCACCATCTTCTTTTCTGTTTTTCTTGCCTTTCTATGTCATACCGATTTATAAGAGGGTGCAAGAAAAAATTGGATAGCAAGGTATGTTAAGTGTAATTTTTTTTTTGTGGCTCGGTTATCATATGGGTTTTTCGAGAAAAAAAATCATCATTCATTGAAGGCTCAAACATGGCTAACTAGGGATATAATTTTGTAGAAGCAATGGCTAAGGTTCAAAATCAACTCAAAAATGGCCTAAAATCCTTTCTCAAGTATGTGCCTGTGTCGCATGCAAAAGTTCCCTGTAGGATATGTCAATAGATTACTTTAGTTGCATTTAATCAAAGCAAGTTTAATGAGATTATTCAACAATTGAAAGTGAAAGAGCTTACTTGAGTAAATGTTGATTGTCTCTCAGAAAGCATCGTAAGGCTCAAAACTTACCATGGTATTCTTCGTTATCTCCACTGGTTATGTCAGGTTTCCAAAGAATGTCAGTTATATTATAATTCTATTTTCGAGTCTGGTCATTCTGTACCTTAAGATTAACAAATACCAATGTACATTTGACATTTAAGCATAGAGAAAATACCATTTTTCAAGAAAATGCAGTTTTTTTTTTTTCACTCGAATAAAAATCAAAACTATTTACATACACATTTATCTATGAAAATTTACAAAAAGACTAAATGCACATATTGAACTTGGAAAAACTATGGTGTCTCAGGATAGGTCCCTACCCACGCTACAAGTTGGCATTTTAGGACAATCCTTACTCGACCCACATTTTTATTTCAACAAAAAGACTTTGTACATAAACAAATATTTACAAAAAAAATTTTCGGACCATTAACCTTCATCCCCAAAACACATTTTTCCACAGCTTTGTCATTATTAGTTAAAATTTAATCCGAGTCGTCGCTTGTGTCTATGTCATTATTAGTGACCCTTCCCACTTCTTGTCGCACATAACATGTAAGTCCCGGACTGGTATAAGATGGCGTCTCAGGAAAATCCTTACTCTGCCCATACACTATCCAGTTTAATCGATCGGTTGCACGACCCGAAATTGGTTCAGAACACTGATTGTATTTTTTCATGTGAAAACATCTGCCACATTGTTTACAAGCACCCAGCCGTTTGGCACGACGACGTTTAGCAAAAGTACTTCTGCCACACAATGGTTTTGCTTGTGCTTCTCGGATTTCAATTTTTCTGACTACTCTTGTTTTTCTCATGATCACAGCATGCACATCAGATGGAAATGTGCGCAAGACTCCCAAACTAAACCAAAAAATTTTAACATCCATGCTTTCTATGCTTCAAGACTCACTATCTGGTTCTTTAACGTCTGCCAGTCACAAAGACGATTGACGCTGCATTTGATGTGATCATGAAATATAAGCAAAAATGCTGTAAAAATACGCAATCCAGAACAATCTTTTTTTTTTAAATACGAAACTATAACAAACTGGAATCGTAGATCACACCCCCCAACCTAAACCGAACATTGTCCCCAATGTTTCGAATTTACCAGTGTGTAGAGTTTAGAGATCAAGTTGTAGGGTAGAGATCTGTTCAACTGTCGAAACCTACAAAGAAAATACACAAATTAATCTTCTCTACGCAGATCTGGGTTTTCGCTAGGACGAAAACCCTTGATTTTAAATGCAGACAGAAGAAGAAGAGCCATGTACAAATAGAGTAAACAAATGCCGAGCATGAGACAAACGACTGGGTCTTCGGGGAATATGGTCATGGGATTGTTGGGAGTTGGGTCGTGTTATAGAGAATAGCACAATAGAAATAAGAAGAAGAAGAAGACGAAGAAAGAGGAAAAAGCGGTGGGTGTAAAGATCTGTTTAGCTGCCGAAACCAACAAACAAAACACAACAATTAACCCACTCGAGGGAGATTTGGGTTAGGCTGGAAACCCCTCACCCTAAGTGTGAGCAGAAAAAGAGCACCCATGAACAAATACAAACATATAAGGCAAATTATTAAACAAAGGACTGGGTTGTCGGCGTATATGGTCATGGATTTGCATGGGTGGTTTGTTTTTACAGAGAACAGAGAGAACGAAGAAGAAGAAGAAGAAGAAGAAAAGAGAAGGGAAGAAGAAGGGGAGACCAATCACCGGTGGATGGGAGAAAAAAAAATTGAAAGCCTTATAAAGGCATCCTATTTTTTTTATTTTTTATTTTTTTATTTTGAGTGTCGGCAGCCGCATATCCGTGTGGAATATTCCCACCATTTTTTTTTTAGTGTCGGCAGACGCGAATATTCGCGCGAAATATTCCCACAAACATTGGTGTAATATGCAAATAGTGCAACCTCACCCCCCCCCCCAACTTGATTCATGCAGTGTTCTAAAACAAATATGATATTCAATGATGGACAGTAAAAAGATAAGAAGGGTTAGAGAACACCTCGCACTTGAGCTTTGACAAAAACACCAATATCTGCGACTAAGAAAAACAAAACTATACGACAAAAGAACATAATTAACATGGAATAAAAAAATAAAGTAAGTAAATAAAAACCTGTACATTAAAAAGCAGAAAAAAAGAAAAACTAATTATTCCTTCACAACTTCCGGGTATACCGGATCCATCAAATTCTCCTCCACCACTTGTTCTTCAAAGCCCCCAAAAAATGGCTTAAGTCTTTGGCCATTGACCTTGAATGTCTGGCCATTTTCGGGGTTTTGAACATCCACAGCTCCGTTGGGGTAGGCCACCTTGACAAGATAGGGGTCATCCCAACGGGATCGGAGTTTGCCTTGGAAAATGGAGAGGCGAGAATTGTATAAGAGTACTTTTTGCCCGGGCTCAAATGATTTCCTCACAATGGAGTTATCATGAAAGATTTTGGCCTTTTCTTTTGAGATTTTGGAGCTCTCATACGCATCTCGTCGAATCTCTTCCAACTCATTCAGCTCTAACTTCCTATGATCACCGGCCATTCTCAAATTAAAATTTAAAGTCTTAATGGCCCAATAGGCCTTGTGTTCCATTTCGACTGGCAGGTGGCAAGCCTTTCCATAGACAAGCCGGTAGGGAGACATGCCCAAAATAGTTTTAAAGGCAGTGCGGTATGCCCAGAGGGCATCGGTCAATCTATCGGACCAATCCTTTCTGTTTGGGTTAACCATTTTTTCTAGAATGTTCTTTATCTCCCTATTGGCTAGCTCGGCTTGGCCATTTGTTTGTGGGTGATACGCAGTGGATACTTTGTGAGTGACGCCATATTTGAACATTAGAGATGCAAATGACCTATTACAGAAATGTGATCCACCATCACTTATTATTGAACGAGGCATCCCAAACCTTGAAAAGATGTTCTCCTTGAGAAACTTGACTACGACTCGGTGGTCATTAGTCTTGGTCGGGATAGCTTCCACCCATTTGGACACATAGTCCACTGCCAGGAGGATGTACAAATAACCAAATGACATAGGGAAAGGACCCATGAAGTCGATGCCCCAACAGTCGAATATTTCTATGACAAGTATTGGTGAAAGGGGCATCATGTTTCTTTGGGTCACACTACCCAACCGTTGGCATTTGTCGCATCCCTTACAAAATGAAACACAATCTTTGATAAGAGAGGGCCAGTAAAAACCTGATTGAAGAATTTTGGCCGAAGTCTTTTTCGCTGAGAAATGTCCACCGCAAGCTTGTGAATGGCAAAATGCAAGGACATCCCGCTGTTCATTTTCAGGTACGCATCTCCTCATGATTTGGTCGGGGCAATACTTGAACAAATACGGGTTGTCGAAGTAGAAGTACTTCACATCTGCCATAAATCGTCTTCGATCTTCTGGGCTCCATTGCGGTGGTGTCTGTCCTGTTGCAAGATAGTTACATATATCAGCATACCAAGGACATACAGAGTGAATTGACAGCAAATGCTCATCAGGAAAAAAATCAGGGATAGGAATGTGCTCATCGGCCTCTTGCACCACAAGCCGGGATAAATGATCCGCCACCACGTTCTCAACTCCTTTCTTGTCCTTGATCGTCAAGTCGAATTCTTGTAGGAGGAGTATCCACCTAATGAGTCTCGGTTTTGCATCTTGCTTAGACAACAAATACTTTAAAGCAGAGTGATCAGTAAAGACAACAATAGGCGAACCAATGATGTAAGCACGGAATTTATCTAAGGCAAACACTACTGCTAGCAATTCTTTTTCGGTGGTAGTGTAATTCATCTGAGCCTCATTAAGTGTTTTGCTAGCATAGTGTATCACATATGGTCTATTTTTCTCCCTTTGACCGAGCACTGCGCCGACCGCGTAATCACTTGCGTCGCACATGAGCTCAAAAGGTAGATCCCAATTGGGTGGTCGCATGATCGGAGGTGTGACTAGCATGCTTTTAAGTTTTTTAAAGGATGCCTCACAATCATCCGACCACTCAAATGGGACCTCCTTAGACAGCAGGTTGGTCAAGGGTCGGGCCAATGCACTGAAATTCTTTATGAATCGACGATAAAAACCTGCATGGCCCAAAAATGACGGGATGCCTTTGATGGCTCTTGGCGTAGGGAGGTTGGAGATGGCCTCCACCTTGGATTTATCGACTTCAATACCCCTTGCCGAAACTATATGGCCAAGCACAATTCCTTCTGTCACCATAAAGTGACACTTTTCCCAATTCAAGACTAGATTCTTCTCCTCACATCTTGTTAGAACTTTCTCCAAGTTTGCCAAACATCCCTCGAATGAATCCCCAAACACCGAAAAGTCATCCATAAAGACCTCCACTATCTTTTCCACCATGTCACTGAAAATTCCCATCATACAGCGTTGGAAAGTCCCCGGAGCATTGCACAGTCCAAATGGCATGCGGCGGTAGGCAAAGGTACCATAGGGGCATGTGAAAGTGGTCTTCTCTTGATCCTCCAAAGCAATCTCAATCTGATTGTAGCCGGAGTATCCATCTAAAAAATAGTAGAATAGATGCCCCGCTACTCGTTCTAGAACTTGATCGAGGAATGGCAATGGGAAGTGGTCTTTCCTTGTGCAAGCGTTCAACTTTCGGTAATCAATGCACACCCTCCATCCGGTGATTACTCTTGTAGGAATAAGCTCATTCTCAACCACTGTAACTCCGGATTTCTTAGGTACTACTTGCGTGGGGCTAATGAGAGGGCTTATCCCCTTGATATCCGTAATGGTCCACCCAATTGCTCCTTTATGTTTTCTAAACACCTCCAAGAGTTCTTTTTCTTGTTCCATGTTTAATGTAGAGCTAATGACCACCGAAAATGTTTCACCTTCCCCAAGATAGGCGTACTTCAAATGGGTGGGCAAGGGCTTCAACTCCAAGTTGGGCTTTTGTTCATCCGACGGAAAAATTTTCTTTTCTCGATGGGGTAACTCTTCGAATGTAGGGATCCACCTTTCCATCCCTTTCAAATCTTCTACCTCCTCTTGCTCATCATAATTCTCAAGATCCACAATTCCTTCTTCCTTAAATTTCAATATCCCCTCCAGCTCCAAGTGCTCCTCAACCAAAGTGTCGATTCTATTGACCTCACTTACTTCCTCATCATCACCCGGTTGCTTTGCCAAGTTGAATACATTGTGCTCCATTGTCATATTCCCAAATGCCAACTTCATTAGACCATTCCTGCAATTTATCACGGCATTAGATGTAGCAAGGAAGGGTCTTCCAAGTATTACGGGAATTTGGGAGCTAAGGTTTGCAACAGGATGTGTATCAAGCACAATGAAATCGACAGGGAAGTAAAATTTATCAATTTGAACTAAGACATCCTCAACTACTCCCCTTGGTGTACGGATACTACGATCCGCCAATTGAAGTGTGATTGAGGTGGGCTTCAACTCCTCCAGCTGCAGCTGTTGGTACACCGAGTAGGGAAGAAGATTCACACTTGCCCCCAAATCGAGGAGTGCTTGCTCCACTCGATAATTTCCAATGGTGATGGCTATGGTTGGACAACCGGGGTCTTTGAATTTGGGAGGAGTGTTAGTCCTCAAAATTGAGCTCACTTGCTCGGTGAGGAATGCTTTCTTGTGGACATTCAGTTTTCTCTTCACCGTGCATAAGTCCTTCAAAATCTTAGCACATGATGGAATTTGCTTGATGGCGTCGAGGAGTGGAATGTTAATCTTCACCTGCTTAAACATTTCCAAAATATCAGCATAATTAGCCACCTTGACAGGTGGCTTCAAACGACTTGGGAAAGGGGCAGGCAAGGGAGGAATAAACACACAATCATCAATTAATTTTTCTTTCTCAACAACCTCTCTTTCTTTCTCTTCACGCACCTCACTCTTGTCGGCGTCACCCAAGAGATCTTTTTCTTTTGGCAATGTGGTCTTGGGTGAGACCGTTGGCAAAATGGTTTTGTCAATTTCTTTGCCACTGCGGAGGGTGGTGACAGCTTTGAGTTGCTCGCAACTCTCTTTCGAAGGTTTCGATGACTCAACAAGGTGTTGACCCCTAGGGTTCTCTTGTGGTTGAGCGGGGAACTTCCCCTTTTCTTGTTGAGATGCCCCTATGGAGTTTGTCAACTTTGTGAGTTGGGCTCTTACATCATTGATGGCTGTGGCATTTTGGTTATTGATGGCGGTTTGGCTTTGAATGAAGGAATGAACCATATCCTCCAAATTCCTTTTGTGAGGAGGTTGGTATGTGGATGGATTGGACGGTCCTTGAGAAAAACTTTGTGGAGGTGGATTTGGTGAAAAATTCTGTGGTGGTGGGTTTGACAAATACCCTTGTGGATTGGTCCGGGGGTATTGAGAGCTAGATGCTTGCCCTTGGCCATGGTATTGGTTTTGCTTGGGAGGCATGGGAGATGCATATGCACTTGAACCATGAGGAATGGGGTTTTCATTTCTCCAACTAAAATTTGGGTGATTACTCCAACCCGGATTGTAAGTATTTGAATTGGGAGAAAATGATTGCCTCGTTTGGTTGAATGCATGGACTTGTTCATGGTACGCTTCTTTAAGGGTCGGAATGTTTGGGCAATCCGATAGGGAATGCTCCATACATTCGCAAATTGAACAACCCTCCTCGGTTCGTGACACATTAGACACCTCGTGTCTCTTATTGACTTCAAGACTCTCAACTTTCCTTGACAATTTAGCAATTTTTGAAAACAAGTCTTCCCGGTCTCTTAAATCATAAATCCCTCCCCCTTGAGTTTGGCCAGTCTTTTGAGGAGAAGACCTTGGTACATCGGTGGGATCTGTAATGTCCCATGATTGTGCATTTTGTGCCAATGTATCAAAGTAATCTAAGGCCTCATCAGGGTCTTTGTTCAAAAACTCCCCATTACACATCATGTCAATGAACTGTCGATGGCCCGGTGTGATTCCTTCATAAAAGAAACTCACCAATTGCCATGGTTCAAAGCCATGATGTGGAAGGGATTGTAGCAATTCCTTGTACCTCTCCCAACATTGATAGAATTGCTCATTGGGCTTTTCCGAAAAGTTTTGAATTTGCTTTTTTAGGGCAGTGGTTTTATGCACCGGAAAGAATTTGTTCAAAAACTCAGAAATCATTTGGCTCCACGATGTGATGGTTCGAGGCCTTAAGGAAATAAGCCACGTTTTTGCCTTGTCTTTTAGGGAAAAGGGAAACAATTTCATTCTAGCTATCTCTTCCATCCCATGATTGGGGAGGAAGGTTGCAACCATTTCCTCAAAATCCCTTATGTGTGAATAGGGGCTCTGAGTTTCAAATCCGTTGAACGTGGGAATTAGTTGCAACATCCCTGGCTTAACTATGAAAAGATGAGCTTGGACCGGAAGGAGGATGCATGATGGTGTGGTGCTTCGTGTTGGTTGTAGGAAATCTCTCATTGACCTCACCGGGGGATCCATTTGAAAATTATTCCCCTCATTCACGGGAGGGGGAAAATTCATTCTCGGATTGGGTATTTGGGGTTCTTGTGGTCCCCCACCCCTTTGGACATTTGGATTTGCTCCCCTTTGGACATTTGGATTTGCACCTATATTGTCAAAATTGTCACCCGCATCCTCGGGTTGTTCTTGGTCAATATTCATGGTAGGGGCCAAATTTTGTCTAACAAGTCGGTTTCGGTCGTTCCGCCTCCACATAAAACAAAATATATACAAACAAAGTTATACACAAACAAGATTATGTACACGGAACAACGTACCTCAGCCCATGATGAAGATCATGGGACTTACCTCCGTCGTCCGAAAATCACCTTCTTGGTTTGACACTTGCCTTCCCCGGCAACGGCGCCAAAAATGCTTGACAAATTTCCTTGTTGTTTCCTAACCTATAAACATCACCTTTTAGCATGTATAGTATATGAATAAAGGGGAGTGTCACTCTCCTAGGGATGATGTCAAAAGAAAGGGCAACGGAATGGTGGATGAATGAGATTTCAAATGTGAGTATGTGTGAACAAAAGTGCTCCCCAAGCGCAAGGAGACTTTCGCGGATCGTGTTTTACTTGGTGGTATTCCAAGGTCGTTTCCACGGGGAAGGAAGTAAACCGAGGGGAGGTGATTTTGGGAGAAAGAAAGTGTAAAATCTTTGATTGTTGGAAGTTGTTTGGTGAAGTTGTTTTGATGCTAGTAAAATGAGAAACAAATGTTGGCAAATCCAAGAGGTCACTCCAATAGGAATACCGTCTCAACTCGAAACCCTCCTCCAATAGAGCATGAATGAACGATTGATTCGTGGGAAGCTAGGGGTAAGATTGGTGAGTATCTAAGCATAAACCGTGACTAGGCCTACGGAATATCAAAGACTCACCAAGTTATCCACCCTCAACCCAGTCAAACCGAACCATTGAACTCTGAAAGAGGGGAGGAGAATGAGTTGAAATGGTATACCCAAGTGGAGGTTCCTCTTGGTTTTGCCAACTAAGAGATTTAGCTATTCATGCTTAAAATAAAGACAACAATATGATGAGAAGACATTATGAAAAAATAAAGACTAAAGCTAAGCATAAACGAATTGCATAAATTTAACTTCCGGATAACCACCTCTTACTAAAGATTGGATGAGAAACTACTCACTCTTCATGGCTTTGTTAAAACTAGAAAAGTGAGTGATGCTCATCCCTCCAAGTAGAGGAGTTACAAGGTAACACATTTTACACAAGGAGCCGATCTTCGACAAAGAATGAGTGAATCACGTTCCACCCTTCACGGCTTTGGTAAAGCTCTAGAAAAGTGGAAGAGTTTCACTCCTCTAAGGGAAGAAGGAAGCTCAAGCAATGGAATAAAAAGAGCAATAACACAATAAAAGAAAGCAATACTTAAAGTAAAAGAAAGCAATAAATTAAAAGGAAGCAAGAATACAATAAAAGAAAGCAATACTTAAAGAAAGCTATAAGCAATAAGGAAAGCAATAATACTTTTGGAGGGTTTTCCACTACCAAAAGATGAATGCTTTACAAGTCCTAAGGGGTTGTATTTATAGGCAACAAGGGAGGGTGAAAGTCTTGTTAGGTGGCCTTGAATCTTGTTAGGTGGACTTGAAGAGTCTTGTTAGGTGGACTTGAAAATCTTGTTAGGTGACTTTGAATCTTGTTTGGTGGACTTGAAAATCTTGTTAGGTGGACTTGAAAATCTTGTTAGGTGGCCTTGCATTCTTTGATCCTCCTTTGTTTTGAGCTTTGATAATTGGCACCCGAGTAGTTTGTAGCTTTAATGCAATTGGCTCCCCAGTAGTTTGTAGCTTTGACGCACAAAATCCTCAAAAGAACAACAATTAATGCATTATCCTTTATTCACACACTAATTCTAATTTGATTTATTTTGACTAGTTTAACTTTATTCAACTAACACAATTTACCTATTAAATTATGCCTTAATTAGGGTTAAGCAAATACCGCATGAACACTCGATTGATTTAGCGGTAATGCCAACTGGCAAGCAACTGCACCAAACCTCTCAAGTACCTCGAAGGGCCCGATATACCTCGATGACTGCTTTTTCCGCTTACCAAACCTGACCACTCCTCTTTCAAGCATCACCTTCAAGAACACGTGATCTCCCACCTCAAACTCTAGAGGTCGCCACCGTCTATCGGCGTACCTCTTCTGCCGGCTTTGAGCTGTGAGAAGACGTTTTCAAATCAAATCTACCTTCTCAAAGGTGTCTCTAACCAAATTTGGACCCGTAGAGGGTCTCTCTCCCACCTCTTTCCAACAAACCAAATATCGACACGGCCTCCCATATAATGCCTCATAGGGTGTCATCTGCATGCTCGTCTGGTGACTGTTGCTTTAGGTGAACTCTACCAAGGGTAACTGATCTTCCTTGCTACTTTTAAGACCTAGGACGCATGCCCATAGCATGCCCTAACGTCTGAATAGTCCCCCCATAACAGAATTTTGTCCCCGAAATTTACATATACATATACATTCAAACACATGCATATGCAATAGTCATGTAATACCACAAGACTATAAAAGTGTACCACCACCCTCAAATAAGAAGGGATAATTGGTACGGATAGTGTCCTCGAGCTCCTATGTCGCCTCCGCCACTTCTCGGTGCTGCCACAACTCCTTCACTTGTCTCACGGTATTGCCTCGCAAAAGCTGATCCTGACTATCCTTGATGTGCACCAGTCCCTCCACGAAGGTCCCATCTGCATCAACAACAAGTACTCCCCAATCCACCATATGAGTCAACTCCGGGGTGTATTTTCGGAGCGTAGAGACATGGAATACCGAATGAACACCCAATAGATTTGGCGGTAAAGCCAACCGATAAGCAACTGCACCAACCCTCTGAAGACCTCAGAGGGCCCGATATACCTCGACGACTACTTTTCCCGCTTACCAAATTTGACCACTCCTCGTTTTGGCATCTCCTTCAAGAAGACATGATCTCCTACCTAAAACTCTTGAGCTAGCCGCTGTCTATCGGCATAGCTCTTCTACCAGCTTTGAGCCGTGAGAAGATGTTTTCGAATTAAATCCACCTTCTCAGAGGTGTTTCTAACCAAATCCAGACCCACAGAGGGTCTCTCTCCCACCTCCATCTAACAAATCAGAGATCAACACAGCCTCCCACATCATGCATTAGAGGGTGCCATCTATATGCTCACTTGGTAACTGTTGTTGTAGGCGAACTCCACCAAGGGTAAGTGATATTCCCAGCTACCCTTCAGATCTAGGACGCATGCCTATAACATGTTCTCTATTGTCTGAATAGTCCATCCTTAAAAGAATTTTGTCCCAGAAATTCACATATATATATACACTCAAAGACATGCATATGCAACAGTCATGCAATACTACAAGAATATAAAAGTGTACCTCCATCCTATAATAAGAAGGGATAATTAGTATGGATAGTGTCCTTGCACTCGCATGCCGCCTCCTCCACTCCTCGGTGCTTCCAGAAAACCTGATCTTGGCTATCCATGATGCGCAGCGGTCCCTCCTATAAGGTCTCATCAGAATCGAAAACAAGCTCTCCCCAATCCACCCCATGAGTCGGATTCGGGGTGTATATTCAGAGCATAGAGACAAGGAATACTGCATGAACACCCGGTAGATTTGGCGGTAATGCCAACATGTAAGTAACTGCATCAACCCTCTCAGGTACCTCGAAGGCCCTGATATACCTCGGCGACTGCTTTTCCCGCTTACCAAATTTGAACACTCCTCTTTTAGGCATCACCTTCAAGAAGACATGATCTCCAACCCCAAATGCTAGAGGTCGCCGCCGTCTATCTGCGTAGCTCTTCTGCCGGCTTTGAGCCATGAAAAGACGTGTTCGAATCAAATCCTCCTTCGCAAAGGTGTCTCTAACCAAATTCGGACCTGTATAGGGTCTTTTTCCCACCTCTGTCCAACAAATCGGAGATCGACTTGGCTTCCCATATAATGCCTTATAGGGTGCCATCTGTATGCTCGCCTGGTAATTGTTGTTGTAAGTGAACTCTACTATGGGTAAGTGATCTTCCCAGCTACCCTTGAGATTTGGGACGCATCCCTGTAGCATGTCCTCTAACATTTGAATAGTCCCCCCTTTAAAGAATTTCGTTCCCAAAATTCACATATAGATATACATTTAAACACATGCATATGCAACATGCATTCAATACTACAAGACTATAATAGTGTACCTCCATCCTAAAAAAAGAAGGGATAATTGGTACAGATAGTGTCCTCGCGCTCCCATGTCTCCTCCTACACTCCTCGGTGCTGCCACAACACCTTCACTAGCCTCACAGTCTTGCATCGCAAAACTTGATCCCGACTATCCATGATGCTCACCGGTCCCTCCTCCAAGGTCCCATCAGCATCAACAACAAGTTTTCCCTAATCCACCGCATGAGTCGGATCCTGGGTGTATTTGCGGAGCATAGAGACATGGAATACTGCATGAACACTCGATAGATTTGGGGGTAATGCCAACCGCAAGCAACTGCGCCAACCCTCTCAAGTACCTCAAAGGCCACGATATACCTCGACGACTGCTTTTCCCTCTTACCAAATCTGACCACTCCTCTTTTAGGCATCACCTTCAAGACGACATGATCTCCCACCCCAGACTCTAGATGTCGTCGCTGTCTGTGGCGTAGCTCTTCTGCTGGCTTTGAGCCAAGAAAAGACGTGTTCAAATCAAATCCACCTTCGAAAAGGTGTCTCTAACCAAATCCGGACCCATAGAGGGTCTCTCTCCCGCCTCCGTCCAACAAACCAGAGATCGACACGGCCTCCCTTATAATGCCTTCTAGGGTGCCATCTGTATGCTCGCCTGGAAACAGTTGTTATAGGCGAACTCTACCAAGGGTAAGTGATCTTCCCAACTACCCTTTAGACCTAGGACACATGCCCTTACCATGTCCTTTAATGTCTGAATAGTGCCCCCCTTAAAAGAATTTCATCCCCAAAATTCACATATACATATACAGTCTGACACATGCATATGCAACAGTTTTGCAATACTACAAAACTATAATAGTGTACCTCCATCCTCAAATAAGAATGAATAGTTGGTACGGATAGTGTCCTCGCACTCCTATGTCGTCTCCTCCACTCCTCGATGCTGCCACAACACCTTCACTAGGTTCACAGTCTTGCCTCTCAAAACTTGATCCTGGCTATCCATGTTGTGCACCGGTCCCTCCTCGAAGGTCCCATCAGAATCAATAACAAGCTCTCCTCAATCTACCACATGAGTCGGATCCGGGGTGTATTTGCGAACCACAGAGACATGAAATACCGCATGAACACCCGATAGATTTGGCGGTAATGTCAACCGGTAAGCAACTGTGCTAACCCTCTCAAGTACCTCGAAGCCCCGATATACCTCGGCGACTGCTTTTCCCTCTTACCAAATCTGACCACTCCTCTTTTAGGCATCACTTTCAAGAAGATATGATCTCCTACCTCAAATTCTAGAGGTCGCCGCTGTCTGTCGGCGTAGCTTTTCTACTGGCTTTGATCCCTGAGAAGACGTTTTCGAATCAAATCCACCTTCTCAAAGGTGTCTCCAACCAAATTCGGACCCGCAAAGGGTCTTTCTCCCACCTCCGACCAACAACCGAAGATCGACACAGCCTCCCATAAAATGCCTCATAGGGTACCATTTTTATGCTCGCCTAGTAACAGTTGTTGTAGGCGAACTCTACTAAGGGTAAGTGATCTTCCTAGCTAACCTTGAGACCTATGACGCATGCCCGTAGCATGTCCTCTAACGTCTGAATACTCTCCATTTAAAAGAATTTTTCCCCAAAATTCGCATATACATATACATTCAAACACATGCATATGCAATACTACAAGACTATAAAAGTGTACCTCCATCCTCAAATAAGAAGGGATAATTGATACGAATAGTGTCTTCACGCTCCCATGTCACCTCCTCCATTCCTCGGTAGTGCCACAGCACCTTGAGTGGCCTCACGGTCTTGCCTCGCAAAACCTGATCCTGGATATCCATGATGCGCACTGGTCCCTTCTCGAAGGTCCCATCGGCATCAACAACAAGCTCTCCCCAATCCACGACATAAGTCGAATCCGGGGAGTATTTTCAGCGCATAGAGACGTGGAATACCGCATGAACACCCGATTGATTTGGCGGTAATGCCAACAGGCAAGCAACTGCACCAAACCTCTCAAGTACCTCGAAGGGCCCGATATACCTCCGCAACTGCTTTTCCCACTTACCAAATCTAACCACTCCTCTTTTAAGCATCACCTTCACGAACACGTGATCTCCCACCTCAAACTCTAGAGGTCGCCACCATCTGCGGTGTACCTTTTCTGCCGGCTTTGAGCCGTGAGAAGACGTTTTCGAATCAAATGCACCTTTTTAGAGGTGTCTCTAACCAAATCCGGACCCGTAAAAGGTCCTTCTCCCACCTGCATCCAACAAATCGGATATTCACACGGCCTCCCATATAATGTCTTATAGGGTGCACTATATATGCAATCCTGGTAACTATAGTTGTAGGCGAACTCTACCAAGGGTATGTTATCTTCCCAGCTACCCTTGAGATCTTGGACACATGCACGTTGCATGTCCTCTAATGTTTGAATAGTCCCCCCTTAAAAGAATTTCATCCCTAAAACTCATATATACATATATATTCAAACACATACATACGCAACAGTCATGCAATACTACAAGACTGTAAAAGTGTACCTCCATCCTAAAATAAGAAGGGATAATTGGTACGGAAAGTGTCCTCGAGCTCCCATGTCGCTTCCTCCACTTCCCGGTGCTGCCACAGCACCTTCACTAGCCTCACGGTCTGGCCCTGCAAAACCTGATCCTGGCTATCCATGATGCGCACAGGTTCTTCCTCGAAGGTGCCATCAGCATCAATAACAAGCTATCCCCAATCCACCGCATGAGTCAGATCTGGGGTGTATTTTTGGAGGATAAAAACATGGAATACCGCATGAACACCCGATAGATTTGCCGATAATGCCAACCCGTAAGAAACAACACCAATCCTCTCAAGTACCTCGAAGGCCCCGATATACCTCGGCGATTGCTTTTCCTACTTACAAAATCTGACCACTCCTCTTTTAGGCATCACCTTCAAGAAGACATAATCTCCCACCTCAAACTCTAGAGCTCACTACCGTTTGTCGGCGTAGCTCCTCTGTTGGCTTTGAGCTATGAGAAGACATTTTCGAATCAAATCCACCTTCTTAGAGGTGTCTCTAACCAAATCCAGACCCGTAGAGGGTCTCTCTGCCACCTCCTTCCTTCAAACTGGCTATTCACACGGCCTCCTATATAATGCCTTATAGGGTGCACTATGTATGCTCGCCTGGAAACTGTTGCTGTAGGCGAACTCTACCAAGGGTAAGTGATCTTCCTAGCTACCCTTGCGATCTAGGACACATGCCCGTAGCATGTCCTCTAACATCTGAATAGTCCCCCTATAAAAGAATTTCATCCCCGAAATTCACATATACATATACATTCAAACACATGCATTCGCAACAGTCAGGCAATACTACAAGACTATAAAAGTGTACTTCCATCCTAAAATCGGAAGGGATAATTGATACGAACAGTGTCCTCGCCCTCCTATGTCACCTCCTACACTCCTCGGTGCTGCCATAATACCTTCACTAGCCTCACGGTCTTGCCCCATAAAATTTGATCCCGGCTATCCATGATGCGCACCGGTCTCTCCTCAAAGGTCCCATCAGCATCAACAATAAGCTCTCCCCAATCCACCACATTAGTCAGATCCGGGGTGGATTTTCAGAGCATAGAGACATAGAATATCACATGAACACCCGATAGATTTGGCGATATTGCCAACCGGTAAGCAACAACACCAACCCTCTCAACTACCTCGAAGGGCCCCATATACCCCGGCGACTGCTTTTCCCGCTTACCTAATCTGACCATTCCTCTATTGGGTATCGCCTTAAAGAAGATGTGATCTCCCACCTCAAACTCTAGAGGTCGCCCCCTTTTGTCGGCGTAGCTCTTCTGCCGGCTTTGAGCCGTGAGAAGACGTTTTCGAATCAAATCCACCTTCTTAGAGGTGTCTCTAACCAAATTCGGATCGGTAGAGCGTCTCTCTCCCAACTCTGTACTACAAACCGAATATTCACACGACCTCCCATATAATGCCTCATAGGGTGACATCTGTATGCTTGCCTACTAACTGTTGCTGTAGGCGAACTCTACCAAGGGTAAGTGATCTTCCCAGCTACCCTTGAGATCTTGGACGCATGCCCATAGCATGTCCTCTAACGTTTGAATAATCCCCCCATAAAATAATTTCGTCCTCGAAATTCACATATACATATACATTGAAACACATGCATATGCAATAGTCCTGCAATACTACAAGACTATAAAAGTGTACCTCCATCCTAAAATAAGAAGGGATAATTGGTATAGATAGTGTCCTCGCGCCCCCATGTCGCTTCCACCACTCCTCGGTGCTGCCATAGTACCTACATTACCCTCACTGTCTTGCCACACAAAACTGGGTCTCGGGTATCCAGTATGTGCACTGGTCCCTCCTCGAGGTCCCATCAGCTTCAACAACAAGCTCTCCCCAATCCATTGCATGAGTTGGATCTAGGGTGTATTTTTGGAGCATAGAGACATGGAATACTGGATGAACACCCGATAGTATTGGCAGTAATGCCAACCGGTAAGCAACTTCACGAACCCTCTCAAGTACCTTGAAGGGCCCAATATACCTCGGCGACTGCTTTTCTTGCTTATCAAGTCTAACCACTCCTCTTTTAGGCATCACATTCATGAAGACGTGATTTACCATCTCAAACTCTAGAGCTCGCTGCCGTCTATCGGCGTAGCTTTTCTGCCGACTTCAGGCCGTGAGATGATGTTTTTGAATCAAATCAACCTTCTTAGAGGTGTCTCTAACCAAATTCGGATTCGTAGAGGGTCTCTGTCCCATCTTCGTCCAACAACCCGGAGAACGACACGGCCACCCACATAATGCCTCATAGGGTGCCATCTGTGTGCTTGCCTAGTAACTGTTGTTGTAGGCGAACTCTACCTAAGTGATCTTCCCAGCTACCCTTGAGGTCTTGGACGCATGCACGTAGCATGTCCTCTAACGTCTGAATAGTCCCCCCTTAAAAGAATTTTGTCCTCGAAATTCACATAGACATATACATTGAAACACATGCATATGCAACAGTCATGCAATACTACAACACTATAAAAGTGTACCTCTATCCTAAAATAAGAAAGGATAATTGGTACGGACAGTGTCCTCGCGCTCCCATGTCGCCTCCTCCACTCCTCGGTGCTGCCAGCGCACCTTCACTAGCCTCACTGTCTTGCCTCGCAAAACCTGATCCTAACAATCTATGATGCGCACCGGTCCCTCCTCGAAGGTCCCATCAGCATCAACAACAAGCTCACCCCAATTCGGCACATGAGCCACATTCGATGTGTATTTTCGGAGCATAGAGAAATGGAATATCGCATGAACACCCGATAGATTTGGCAATAATGCCAACCGCTAAGTAATTACAACAACCCTCTCAAGTACCTTGAAGGGCCTGATATACCTCGGCGACTGTTTTTCCCGCTTACCAAATCTGACCACTCCTCTTTTAGGCATCACCTTCAAGAAGACATGATCTCCCAACTCAAACTCTAGAGGTTGCCACTCTTTATCGGCATAGCTCTTCTGGTAGTTTTGAGCCGTGAGAAAACATTTTCAAATCAAATCCACCTTCTCAGAGGTGTCTCTAACTAAATTCGGACCCGTAGAGGGTCACTCTCCCACCTCCATCCAACAAATCGGAGATGGACCCGGCCTCCCATATAATGCCTTATAGGGTGCCATTTGTATGCTCGCCTTATAACAGCCGATGTAGGCGAACTCTACCAAGGGTAAGTGATTATTCCAACTACCTTTGAGATGTTGGACGCATGCCTGTAGCATGTCTTCTAACGTCTAAATAGTCCCCCTGAAAATAATTTTGTCCTCGAAATTCACATATACATATACATTGAAACACATGCATATGCAACAATCATGCAACACTACAAGACTATAAAAGTGGACCTCCATCCTAAAATAAGAAGGGATAATTGGTACGGATAGTGTCCTCGCGCTCCTATGTCACCTCCTCCACTCCTCGGTACTACCACAGCCCCTTCACTAGCCTTATGGTCTTGCCTCACAAAACCTGATCCCGGCTATCCATGAAGTGCACAGGTCCCTCTTCGAAGGTCCCATCAACATTAACAACAAGCTCTGCCCAATCCCCCACAAGAGTTGGATTCGGGGTATATATTCGGAGCATAGAGACATAGAATATCGCATGAACACCCGATAGATTTGGCGATAATGCTAACTAGTAAGCAACTGCACTAACTCTCTCAAGTACCTCGAAGGGATCGATATACCTCGGCGACTGCTTTTCTCGCTTACCAAATCTGACCACTCCTCTTTCAAGCATCACCTTCAATAAGACGTGATCTGCCACCTCAAACTCTAGAGGTCGCCGTCGTCTCTCGGCTTTGATCCGTGAGAAGACATTTTCGAATCAAATCAACCTTCTTAGAGGTGTCTCCAACCAAATCTGGACCATAGAGGGTCTCTCTCCCACCTCCGTCCAACAAACCGGAGATTCACACGGCCTCCCATATAATTCCTCATAGAGTGCCATATGTATGCTCGATTGGTAACTCTTGTTGTAGGCGAATTCTACCAAGGGTAAGTGACCTTCCCAACTACCCTTGAGATCTTGGACACATTCCCGTAGCATGTCCTCTAACATCTGAATAGCCCCCCTTAAAAGAATTTCGTCCTTGAAATTCATATACACATATACATTCAAACACATGCCTATGAAATAGTCATGCAATACTACAAGACTATAAAAGTGAACCTCCATCCTCAAAAAAGAAGGGATAATTGGTACGGATAGTGTCCTCGCCCTCGCATGTTGCTTCCTGCACTCCTCGGTGTTTCCACAGCACTTTCACTAGCCTCACGATCTTGCATCAGAAAACCTGATCACGGCTATCCATGATGCGCACCGGTCCCTCCTTAAAGGTCCCATCAGCTTCAACAACAAGCTCTCGCCAATCCAACACATGAGCCAGATTCGGGGTACATGTTTGGAGCATAGAGTCATGCAATACCGCATGAACACTCGATAGATTTGGCGAAAAAGGCAACCACTAAGCAACTGCACCAACCCTCTCAAGTACCTCGAAGGGCCTTATATATCTCGGCGACTGCTTTTCCCACTTACCAAATCTGACCAATCCTCTTTTAGGCATCACCTTCAAGAAGACGTGATCTGCCACCTCAAACTCTAGAGGTCGCCCCCGTATGTCGGCGTAGCTCTTCTGTCGGCTTTGAGTCGTGAGAAGACGTTTTCGAATCAAATTCACCTTTCCAGAGGTGTCTCTAACCAAATTCATACCCGTAGAGGGTCTCTCTCCCACCTTCGTCCAACAAATCAGATATCGACACAGCCTCCCATAGAATGCCTCATATGGTGCCATCTGTATGCTCGCCTAGTAACTATTGTTGTAGGTGAACTCTACCAAGGATAAGTGATCTTCCCAGCTACCCTTGAGATCTTGGATGCATGCCCGTAGCATGTCCTCTAATGTCTGAATAGTCCCCCTTTAAAGAATATCGTCCCCAAAATTCACATATACAAATACATTCAAACACATGCATATGAAACAGTCAAGCAATGCTACAAGACTATAAAAGTGTACCTCCATTCTCAAATAAGAAGGGATAATTGGTACAGATAATGTCCTCGCGCTCCCATGTCATCTCCTCCACTCCTTGGTTCTGCCACAACACTTTCACTAGCCTCATGATCTTGCCTCGTAAAACCTGATACCGGCTATCCATGATGCGCACCAGTCCCTCCTTAAAGGTCCCATTAGCATCAGCAACAAGCTCTCCCCAATCCACCACATGAGTCGGATACAGGGTGTATTCTCAGAGCATAGAGACATAAACTACAGCATGAACACCCGATAGATTTGGTGATAATACCAACCTGTAAGCAGCTGGACCAAATCTCTCAAGTACCTCGAAGGGCCCGATATACCTCGGTGACTGCTTTTCCCGCTTACCAAATCTGACCACTCCTCTTTTAGGCATCACCTTCAACAAGACGTGATCTGCCACCTCAAACACTAGAGGTCGCCGCTGTTTGTTGGCGTAGCTCTTCTGTCGACTTTGAGCCGTGAGAAGACATTTTCAAATCAAATCCACCTTCTTAGAGGTGTCTCTAACCAAATTCGGACTCGTAGAGGGTCTTTCTCCCACCTCTGTCCAACAAATCAGAGATCGACACGGCCTCCCACATAATGCCTCATAGGGTGCCATCTGTGTATTCACCTAGTAACTCTTATTGTAGGTGAACTATACCAGGGGTAAGTGATCTTCCCAGCTATCGTTCAGATCTTGGAGGCATGCCCATAGCATATCCTCTAATGTCTAAATAGTCCCCCTTAAAAAATTTCATCCCCGAAATTCACATATACATATTCATTCAAACACGTGCATATGGAATAGTCATGCAATACTACAAGACTATAAAAGTGTACCTCTATCCTCAAATAAGAAGGGTTAATTGGTACGGATAGTGTCCTTGCGCTCCAATGTCGCCTCCTCCACTCCTCGGTGTTGCCACAACACCTTTACTAGCGTCACGGTCTTGCCCCACAAAACCTGATCCCGGTTATCCATGATGCACACCGGTCCCTGCTCGAAGGTCCTATCAGCATCAACAACAAGCTCTCCCCAATCCACCACAAGAGTCAAATACGGGGTATATTTTTGGAGCATAGATATATGGAATACCACATGAACACCCGATAGATTTGGCGATAATTCCAATCGATAAGCAACTGCACCAATCTTCTCAAGTACCTCGAAGGGCCTGATATACCTCGACGACTATTTTTCCTGCTTACCAAATTTGGCCACTCCTCTTTTTGGCATCACCTTCAAGAAGGCATGATCTCCCACCTCAAAATCTAGAGGTTGCCGCCGTCTGTCGGCATAGCTCTTTTGCCGGCTTTGAGCTGTAAGAAGACATTTTTGAATCAAATCCACCTTCTCAGATGTGTCTTTAAACAAATCTGGACCCGTAGAGGGTCTCTCTCCCACCTTTGTCCAACAATTTGGAGATCAACACGGCCTCTCATATAATGCCTCATAGGGTTCCATCTGTATGCTCGCTTGGTAATTATTGTTGTAGGCAAACTCTAGCAAGGGTAAGTGATTTTCCCAACTACCCTTGAGATCTTGGACGCATGCCCGTAGCATGTCCTCTAACGTCTGAATAGTCCTCTCAGACTGACCGTCCGTTTGGGGATGAAAAGTAGTGCTCATCATCAACTGTGTCCCCGTAGCTCGCTGGAAACTCTCTTAAAAATGAGCTGTAAACCTGCGATCCCGATCCAATACTATAGATACGGGCACCCCATGCAACCGAAAAATCTCCTATATATACAACCGGTAGAATTTCTCCAATGTGAAGGTCATCCGCACAGCCAGAAAATGTGCCAACTTGGTAAACCGGTCCACTATCACCCATACCGCGTCATGTCCCCGCGATGTCCGTGGCAAGTGAGTGACAAAATCTATCGTGACATGCTCTCACTTCCACTCAGCTACCTCCAAAGGCTGGAGTAATCCCACTGGTCTCTAGTGCTTAGCCTTAACCTGCTGACACGTGAGACATCGTCTGACGAAGTCCCCAACATCTCTATACATCCTGCTCCAATAATACTGGCAACGAAGATCATGGTACATCTTCATGCCACCTGGATGTACCACAAATGGAGAACCATGGAACTCCCTAAGGATCTCCTCTCTAAGCTCCGTAGACTGGGGAACCACAATCCTCCCCCTAAATCGAAGACCACCATCCGAGTGAATGGTCCAACCCTCGTCATCAAAACCTGTCTGTACTCAGTCCTTGACATATGATAACTCCACATCCAGTCCCTAGGACTCTATCACCCTGCTTATTAGGGAAGGTGTAGCCACCAAGCTCCTAAAAACACCCTGAGCCTACCCCATGTGTCGTAGCCTGAACTGTCCCACAGTTTCGAGCATGTGCCACTCCTTATAATCTACACTAGCCAAGACTCCTCGTGACTTCTGACTGAGTGCATCAGCCACCACATTTGCCTTATCAGGTTGGTAATGCAACGTGAAGTCATAGTCCTCTAGGAACTCCATCCACTTGGGCTGCCTTATGTTGAGGTCCCATTGCGTAAAGATGTACTTCAGACTTTTTTGATCTAAAAATACCTCAAATTGCTCACCATATAGATAGTGGCACCAAGCCTTCAAGGTAAAGACAATGGCTGCCAACTCCATGTCGTGCGTAGGGTAATTTTACTCGTGATTCTTTAACTGCCGAGAACCATAAGCTACCACCCTCCCGGACTGCATCAAAACGCATCCAAGTCTGTCCTTTGAGGCATCACAATACATCGTGTACCTTTGTCCTTTTTCTAGGACTATCAAGATAGAAGCTGAACAAAGCCCCCTCTTTAACTCCTAGAATGCCTTCTCGCAATAATCATTCCACTCAAACTTGACCTTCTTCTGGGTCAATATCTTCATAGGCGCAGCTAATCAAAAAAAGTCCTTGATGAATCTTCGATAATACCCTGCCAATCCCAAGAAACTGTGAATCTTAAATACTGACTTCGGTCTCTCCCAATTCATAACAGCCCAACCTTCTCCAGATGCACAAATACACTTGAAACCGATACTACATGGCCTTAAAATTTTACCTCTATAAGCCAAAATTCACACTTGTTGAACTTGGCGTACAATTGGTGGTCTCTCAAGGTTTAAAGAACAATCCTCAAGTGACCCTCATGCTCCTCCTCAGACTTGGAGTAATCAAGATGTCGTCAATAAAGACCACAACAAATTGATCTAAGCAGGGTAGAAACACCCTATACATGAGATCCATGAATGTCGCTGGGGCATTCGTCAATCCAAAAGGCATCATAGTGAACTCAAAATGCCTATATCACATTCTGAATGCTGTCATAGGGATATCCTCCTCCCTAACCCTCTACTGATGGTAACTAGTGTGGAGATCTACCTTGGAATAGACCCGTGCCCCTTTTAATTGATCAAATAAATCATCGATCATCGGCAAAGGGTACCTATTCTTGATAATGACCCAATTTAACTACCTATATTCGATGCACAATTGAAGAGTCTTATCTTTCTTCTTGGCAAACAACACCGGAGCGCCCCAATGTGAAGTGCTTGGTCTAATAAAGCCTCTGTCCCATAATTCTTGCAATTTGACCTTGAGTTCTTACAACTCAGCAGGTGCCATCCTATGTGGAGTCATGGAAATGGGTGATGTACCGGAATGCAACTCAATGGTGAATTTATTTAATGGAACCGTTGTATGTGCTTTGAAAAGTTTTTGTAAATAGTAGTACTAATCATTTGTTGTTTGTCTTACAGATTAGGTTTTGCACTATGGATTTGTCTCACTTCCAGATCTTATTAGCAATTGTCTATAATTCTATTTCATTATGCTATACGTTGAAGACAATGTGAAATTTAAGTTGGTGGGAGGAAACAATCCATATTCGTCTTTGTGACTAGCAAACGTTAAAGAACTGGATAGCGAATCAATTTTTGAGTCAATTTTAAAAAAATTTCACAATATTCAAAATTTTTTGAAGATGGATCCGCATTTTTTTTGGTTTAGTTTGATCATGCTAAGCATTTTTCCAAAATATAAACATTATTTGATCATAGCAAAAGTAAGGGTCATTAGAAAGTTTGAAATTGTTGACAATCAATCAAAATCCTTGTGCGGAAAAAGTTCATTTCCCAAACACTAACGAGCAAATTGTCTCGGTGGTTGTGTAAAGTGTGGTCGTTTAATGCATTTGAGATAATACAATTAGTGTGCGGAACCAATTTCAAGTCGAGCGTTAGATCGTCTTGACTAGATTAAGTATGGGTAGAGTAAGGAATATCCTGAGAAGCCATCTTATTCTAGTCTCATGTTTTCAAGATACATGAGATGTGAGATTAATCGGGTCACTAATGTTGTTGATTTACAAGATACTGATTAAAATCAATTACATCAAGAAATGCATGAATTTATATTTGTGTAAATAGATCATTAGTTAATTTTAGAATGTTAGTAGTTTAATGAGAAATAGTAGTAGTTTAATGTGTAATTGTGGAATTAAACTGATATTTGAAACTGCAGGAAAATAACTGAAGCAGAAAAACAATAGAAGATTAGCTGTTACCAACTAGTAGGAAGGAAACAAAATAGAAGAATCCCACCGTCCAAACGGTGGTGGTGGCGTCCAGACGGTACTGCCTATATAAAAGTACATGGGAATGAAATAGATCGGTTTCAGAGTTTCCCTCGTAGGAGAATACAAAAAATAGCATCGTCCTTTCACCTTATTTCCTTGTATTTGCTTCACCCATCAGTTTTTCTTCAATTTCCTTTTGATTAAACACTTACCCATACTATTTTTTAGGTTCTTAGTGATTAGAATTCGTTGAAAGCTCAAATCAAGAGAAAAATCAAAGAAAAATGGATCCAAGAATGAGAATAATAGGTTCTTCGAGTCGGTCAAGGAAAGGATCATCTTCATCATCTGGAGCACCCCCGCAACAACCCCAAGGTCAGAATATTTACAATATTGTGATGTTTGAGAACATCGATCAACAGGTCTGGTATGAGAATTACTTTTCCTCTAAAACTTTTATTTGTGAAAGGCTTGTTGTTTATGAAGATTTTGAGCATATCGAGGTAACATAGAATCTTGCTACCCATGGTAAGACAAAATATTTAAGTTTATTGCTCCTGAGTATGAATGCCTAGTCTGTGAATTTTATAGCAATGCAAAGGAAATCGTGCCTAGGGAATTCCGTGTTTATGTTAGGGGAGTGGCCTTTCAAGTTACATCTACCACTATTGCAATTTTTTTCAATCCCATCCCGAGACATCCAAACTCACAATATCCTTACTTTCAAGTGCCTAACATGATTGAGATTGGGATAGAATTAACAGGGAATCCAGACTATGTATGGGGTAGGCCAAATAAATATATTAAGCAAGGGGACTTGATGGACAGGTATCAGATTTTGAACTTGATAACGGTGAAGAGTCTGTTACCCCAATCCAAAAAGAAATAGATATACACCAACAAAGCTTATTTTCTTGATGCTTTTAGAATGGGACATACGATTGATTTGCCCAGCTTGATCATGGACCAAATTCACTCTCATTTGCTATGTTAGTATTTGAGTTGTGTAGGAGTGAGGAAGTGATCACGGATCCCTCAACTAGGGACCAACATCACCCAGCTCGATCAATGCATAGCTAGCTACGAGCTAAATTATGGCGAGATTTTGAGGCTTCTCAAAGGACAATACGATGGAGGCCCATCCACTTCATGATCAAAGACTTTGGAGATTTCACATTACTACTACTTTCCTAAACTTTCTTTTTAATTTTGCATTTCATTTTAGTCTTTATGTTTTGAATGTTATTTGAATTAATATAGTTGGTTTATGCTTTGGTTATGAAATATTACATTCCTTTATGAAGCTTACACATATAGTGGAGACGTAAACTGATTGTAGATTTTGAGTCAATCCCCATTGGAGAGATATTTCACATTTACTCAAGTAAGAATTTCAATTCAGCGATGAACTTTCTTTGAATAATCTCATTAATTCTATTTTGATTACCACTCGTTGAATAACATGGTTAACATTTTCCTTAAAATTTTAATTCAGAATTATGCAGGTGTATTATTTCTGAAAAATGATCTTAGGTCATTTTTGATTTAATTTTGAGCTTTAGCCATTTCTTTTACAAAATTATATACCTAGTTAGACGTGATTGAGCATAAAAGAAGAATTTCTTTTTCATAAAACCTATAAGTTAACCAAGCCACAAAAAAATATATTTGACGTAGCCTTACTATCTAATTTTTTTGCACCCTGTTCTAAAGTTAGTATGATACGAAAAAAGGAGCAAAGAAAATAGAGAAAGGAAAAAGATGGTGGCTACAGTTCAATGAAAGAAAAATTATGTGCAAGAAAGAAAAAAAGCAAAAGCAGAAAAGAAAGAAAAAAAGAAAATAGCCAAGAAAGTGAAAAATGGGAAAGGAAATGAAAGAATGGAAATAGCATGTACATGAAAATTAGGAAGAGGTGTGCTACACTAATTAAAAAAGGATAGCTTTTGAATACCTTTGAAGTCGTTTCTTAAACCCAAAATCCATGGCCACATTAGAACCCTAATAAAGTCATTTTTTATTCCAGAAGTCATGCATGTGTATTATTTTCATCTATTCATGAGAAATGGAGAATGTTGACAATGTGTTTGATGCTATGTTACTATTCCTTCATGAGGTTATTCCGAATTCCAGTTTTATTCAAATAACCATTCTTTTGATACTACATGCGATATTACTTAGCTTTGTTACCAATATTCCTATCACATGTAATTTTTGAGTGATAGTCACCATAACGAGAGTGTGTTCTTTGTTGAGTGATTTTCAGGAAAGGATTGAAATCGAGGCTAATTCTTGTATATCAAAGTGAAGGGTGGTGATATTTCTTAAGTGATTTTTGGAATAATAGAATCCTTGTACACACACACAAGTTTTTTTGAAAATAGATCGATAGTGTCACAACTAATGTTACTCTTCTGGTGATTAGGGAAATGAGGTATCCTAGTAACAAAGAGGAAGGTGATTTAATTTTATTTGTGACAAATATGAATTATGGTATCCTAACCTTTTTCATATTTGTATCTTAACCTTTGAAGTTTAAGTAGTTTCATTGGAAACCTTCACGAGACAAAACTTGTCCACTAGGGATCACCTAGGGGTTTAACAGCTTGTTGCATATGCTAAATGCAATCCTGAAATCTACGATAGTGTTTTTTCTTTTATATTTATTTCTATTACTAAGGACTAGTAATGTCCGGATGCATATGCATGGCATGACATGTGTTATTGGAGCTGGTGGAGGGCTAAGGTTGCATTGTATGTGTGAGTTCTATCTCATGTTATGACATGAAAAATAAAGCATTCATTAATAAGATGTATATTTTTGAATAGATGTTTGATATGATGAATTGCATGTGACATTTCATATGCATCTGGGTTGCGGCGTAGCTTCCTTAGGAGATACTCCATTGAGCCTGGCTCACTCTTTATGGACAAAAATTTTAGGTGTTGGACAAGCACCAGTGGATGACCCTTACTTGGGCATTTGTTGATGATGGAGCAGGAATGTGGCTTTTGAATTGCATTTCGTAAATCAATCATGTAAATTTTGAACGTGTATAATGGTAATAAAGTATGTAATGGGACTCTATTAGAGAATGTTTTCATGTAAATGATTGAATGTATCCAGTATGGTATGAGTTTGGGTGAAGATGAATTGAAAATTCAAAGGATTTGAGAAAATCTAGGCTCATGTACCGATACTTAGACTTACAGGAACCAGTGCCACGCTATCAGATGACCCATGTACCACTACCTCGGCTTGCAGGTACCAGTACATGGATTCTAGTTGGCTCAAATATCGGTGTAAAATTCAGGTAAATTTAAACTTTTTTTGAAAAGGGCAAAATGATAATTTATTACTATAATACATATTTAAAATACTCATGTTCTAGACCTCAGATGAGGAAACGAAGTTCACCGTTGGATTCGTATCACAAAATCTAGTAACCGTGTCAAATTTCGTCGAATTCTGAGATAGTCAGATTTTTACACGTCGTTCGAGGCGACTACGTGGCGAATGACATTTTAAAGGTCCTCAAAAATGAGTTTTATAAAATTTCCTTAGAATTGGATAAAATTTCAAATAAAATTAATTTAAACTTAATTTGGGACTTAATGAATCATTTTGGGATGAAAAACGGACTCGAAAGTCAGAAATATGCGGTGCGATGTGGACCGAGCATTCGGGACTATAAATATAGACTTAAAATCAGATTTTTTGAAAAAATATCTCATTCATTCAGCCCCTTTTCTCGGCCATAGAGAGAGGAGAGAGGAGAGAGGAGAGAGGAGAAAATAGTTCTTCAAGGCTTATTTCCCGGATCTTCGAAGTTCCGATGCTTGGATTAACTCGGACCAAGAGTTAAAGTCAATCACCGTGATGAGGGCTATGTCTATGTACCATGAAAAGTGGATTTCACCAAAGATCCAAAGAAATTTTTTTGGAGAAATAAAGTTCTTGGGCTATTGTTGGTGTTCTTGGAAGTTCTGTGACTTCCTCCACGCTACAAGAGGTAGGGTTCCCTCGTACCTTGGTTTTATTCTTACCTTAAGTAGGCTTTTAGTGGCTGAAATTGGTTTATATGTGGGCTGTCCAAATGGATTGTTAAGGAGCTAAATTATGGACTATTTTTCGGCCATTGTACAGACTGTTTTTAGGCCATGTTATGGACTTTTTTTCGGCCATTGTACGGACTACTTTTAGGCCATGTTATGGACTATTTTTTGGCCATTGTATGGACTATTTTGAGGCCATGTTATGGAGTGTTCTTAGGCCATTTTTTTGGACTATTTTTAGGCCATCTTGCGGACTATTTTTAGGTCATTTTGTGGGCTATATACAAGCTGTTATATGGTGGTTTATATGGACTATTTTGGTGGTTTATAAGGGCTATTTTGGTGGCTTATATAGGGGCTGTTTTGTGGTTTAGATAAGAGCCGTTACGAGGGCTATTACATGGGTTGTTATGTGTTATATTATACCTTAATGATTAAGTGTGTTATTGGTATAGATTATGTAATAACATGTTTGTGAATTGTGTTGGATATGAATGTTAATACATGCTAGTTGATGTTTTGACATTGTGGGGAATTATGGCAAGCATATGCATTAGGTATCAAGTACCATGACATATGTTGAGATATGTGGTTGAAATGGGTCCATATGGCATTCATAGCATGTTGGACATAATTGTTGTGTGCAATGGTTCATTAAATTGCATATGCACAGAGACATCGCATATATTGGGTGTAAGTGCATTGTGATATTAAACACCATTCTTGGTGATTCATATGTAGAATCGGTATGGTCGGATCGAAGATCCCATTGGGCCGCATGTTGCATGGAAAACTTGTGTTGGGTATAGCAAGAAGGGGTAGAATCCCCTCGGTTGCCAGACCCGACGACTTGGTTATACACTCCCCTATGGTGAAATTCTGGAAGGGTAGTATGATGCAGAACTGACGGTATAAAATCCAAAATCCATTGCCTAACAAGACACAAGATTTTGATTTATAAGAAAATACTCATTTAATGAGTACCATCCAATAATGATCTGATTTATAAAATGCATGATTTTTTATTCAAAACGATCATTGGATGTATTTCTGTTGAAGACGGGTCATTACACATTGGCATTGCATTGTGTTATGGAAGTCAGTGGGGACTTGGGTTTAAGTGCATAAGTGAGTATCATTTCATTTCATGGCATGACATGGTTGCATTCCAACATTGAATGCATATTCTTGTATGAATGGTTGTGAAATGTTGTTTGTTGCTTATCCACATTGCATATGCATCTAAGGTGGGGAGTAGCCCTTGTAGGATATACTCTACTGGGTGTTGGCTCACCCTATACGGGAAACATTTTAGGGGCAGGTTATGCGCCGGTGGACAGCTCACAATCGGGGTCTCATGGTTGAAGAAAAGCGGACTTGTGGCTTTCAATCTTTTGTTTGTAAAATTAGACTAGTAATTTAATTTCGACATGTAATGTATGTAAAAAATTGTAATTGGACTTTTATGGACTAATTTTAATATAGCCTTCCATGTTTTGTATGAGTATGGATAAATGGACCCGGTGTGGTCTATATTTAGTCATAAATGGACTCGATGTGGTCATTGTTGAATATTGGACCTGAGATGGGTCTTGTTATTATATGATTGCACAGGTTGTGCTTTGTGTAGAGCTTCTCGTACAAAGGAGACTCTGCCCAAATTTTGTAATATTATGGTTCCCGGTAAATGGGGTATAATGGCGTGATATCGAATTACTCAGTATCCACGGGTATTCCGCTGGTTGATGGGTAATCACCAGACCCCTGGATTTTGGGGCGTTACAACCAGTACCTAGGCCTTAGCTACCAGTACCCCGATGGACAGTGGACTCAGGTACTGGTATGTATGCTCATAGGTACTAGTACCCTATTGACAGTTGGCCTAGGTAATGGTACCACATAACTGAGGTACCGGTATCTCTTTGCAAAAACTAAAATTTTGAATGTAACTTTGTTGGGCTTTCACCTCTTGAGTCCTTACCCTTAGATGATGTAAATGGTTAGATATAAAGTCCTAAATTATAGGATTTGGACATTGGAATGACTATATGAACAATATATAAATAGGTTAGGTGTTGGATAGTACTCTAGTACAGAGGAGATTCTGCCCAACTTCTGTTTTGGTCATGATCTCGATGAATGGGGTGTAACGATGTGGAATCTAGTTATATAGTACTCAAGGGTATTTCTGTGGGTTGATGGGTGATCAACTAGTTGAAAAAAACCCCTGGATTTTGAGGTGTCATAGTTTCAAATAAGTATATAGATAGATGATACATCTATGCCTTCTAAATCTTAACATATGTATGGTTATGTGTATGAGTGTGTGTTGGGTATTGAAATGATTTTAGTATAGATATCCAAAGTGGAAATCAGTAAGGGAAGAATGATATCAAGTAGTCAATCAAAAGGCAAATGTGCAGTAGGTCAATATTTGTGGAAGTTAGAGGGTTGTATTTTTGTTTGGTGGGGATTTATGTAAATTTTATACCAAATACTCAAGATACTGAAGTTTTGATTAGCAGATATAATTGGTCTGCAAATTTAACTCTATAGTAAATGCAACTTTGACAACAAAGTTTTGGTTAAAGATAGTACTAGCATTATATGTTTGGTAGATTTATTTATGTGAAAATAGTATATTTTGAATGAAGTTTTATAAGATAAGTGTTGTTAAATGGATGTGCTGATTAATAGTGAGTAAGGGTTTTAAAAGTATAAATAATGATATAATGTTTTTATAATTGATCTATGATTAACCCTAAATAATGCACTATTGAATTAGGTCATTAGGTTAAATGTGTTAGTGAAATGAGTTAAAACAACCAAGTTAAGTGAAATTAGGGTTAAAAGTGAAACTTGATGTTTTCCAAGGTTTTGTGCGGGAATTATGCAAAGCTAAGGAGATCAAAGTGTGCAAACTTAAATCAATAGGGGAGGCAAGAACAAATAGCACCACAATTCATCAAGTAAACCAAGAAGGAAACCAGAGGATTGCCACCGTCCGGACAATAGTGATGGCATCCGGATGATGTGTAAACCACCTCACCTTTTGCCTTCCTCCCATTGGTCAAAAGTTGCAATAGAATTTACCTTGACTGGTCAGCCCATGCCAACCACCTCAAACCAACCTATAGTGCCTATACATAGGCCCTTCCAACTTCCATTTTCTACATTCGGTGGGAGGTTCATCATATATCATCAGAGAGAGTTCAGGGGAGGTCCGAGCTTTGCTAGAGAGTTAGAAATAGTTAGAGAGTGAGAGAAAGAAAATAGGGAAGCAAAGCCCTGCCGAACCACTATCCAACCCGAGAGTCTCTTTACTTATACATTTATGTTTATTCCTTTTTAATTGGAGGGTTGAACCTCTCCCACTTTTATGCCCTAACCGGTAATTAGTGTGGTGGTGTTTCAATCATTCCTCGGGGAAGGATTGTTTTGTATTTTGTTTTGTTTGTAATGGAACTATATTGCGCATCTTGCTCGTCTATAGACATAGGGTATCTTTTCAATTATTGCATGTCCACAATTAATTAAGTATTTATTTTAAGTTGTTCTAAGCTCACACCACAAACTATTTCATTACATTTTGTATCTGTAACAACTTCACCATTTCTATTTTGAATTCCAATATTTAGCTCCCTGCTGGTTCGACCTCGAACTTAAACTGAGAATTATATTGCAATTTGATCACTTATACTTGGGTGTACAACACTATTCTGGTGGTAGATGAATCTAATTGGTTACCGTGTTTTGTGTTGGTAATTGTCCTATTCTTCTAATTGGTTATAATATTATTTTAGGTTTCGTTGCATGGTACGACATCATCAATTTTAGAATTTAAGGATTTGGGGAGGGAGAATATAAACACATCTATGTAGTCATGACTCCAAAACGAGATACCAATAATAAATATGCAATTTTGTTTACAAGTAGGAATATATATATATATATTGAAATTATGGCTAATGTTCCTTTACTTGATGCTAAGATGGAGTAGGAAGTGAAAGTGAGACTAGTAACAAACTGCTTCGTGGAGAGATAAATGATTGATATATTTTACTTGAATCTTTCTTGGTAATCATGGGATTGGTGTGATATATGCATTCTGTGAGAACATGGTCGTAGAAAAGAAATGATAGATTTATCTTGGTCAGTAAAGGATTCATAATATTTTCTAAATTAAATATGTAGGTCAATTTAATTGTGTTGGAAAATGTTAAAGAAACTAAAACTTTGTGGTATAATGATTAAGGGTTGGGTTTTTGTTTTTGATGTAGAAAGATATTTGTTATTTACATCGTAGTGGTAGTGTTCATTCAATTATTAATCTGTTATACTTGAGATATAATTGATTTTTTTTTATAGCCAATTGATTTCAAATGGAGTGTCGACTAGTGAGATCATGTTTGTTGAGTGACTTGCTGTATATGTATTATTTGTGATTAATGATGTAGTTCTTGTGGTAATCCATCACATCTTTAATTATTATTTATGAAGTTGAGATTGTGTGATAAGTTATATTCAATACTTGCTTAAGGTGTGAATTAGTTTACTGACATATTGTTGCTAGAAGTTTATATGAAACATTATGACAAATGATATAGAAAAGACAGTATAAAATTAGCTCAACAAAATTTATATATGAAATTAAACATGGATATTGTTGGTGACAATCTCTGGTGCCTAAGTAGCACTAATTTTTTTTTTTTTGATAGAAGATAGTTTATCAAATTATTTGATTAATTTTCTTGTGGTAATTTATTGATGTAGTTTTGCCTGAGTTTGATGAAACATGTTATGTAAATAGGGTATCCACTAGTATCAATATAGTAAGTGAATTGTGAGGACAAAATTCTTTAAGAGGGTAAGAGTTGTGAGAACCGAACAAGCATATCATATCATGTTATAAAATATCATGGGTTAAAGTATAATATGTTAATATTAGAGTGGGGTTAAAATTTATATAATTAAAAACCTGAGAATTTTAGTATGATTTCAATTAAAGAGTTTTAGGATCAAATTATAAGATGGTAGAGTTCTTGAATGTGATTTTAAATGTGTTGAGTAAATTATGTGTTAATCATGAGAATAGGAGAAATAAAAGGGGAGGTTTGTGTAATGGAGGGGGATGGTTGAGTCATAAGGGACACCCATCACAAAGAGGGCTTGCATGTTCCAAATATAAAAAGGGGACTTTCCTTAGAACCTGCTCATAGATATGGAGAATTGGTAGGTTTGAGCATAAGTCATCAACCTTTTCTACCAAAACAAAAGGTGAGAAAGAACCACTTCAATGCTTGAGTTTGAGTGAAATTGCTTCTTGAAGGCTTGCACAATCCTTTCTTGTGCACAAAGAATTGGGTGGTGGTGATTACTTGAAGGGTTAGGAAACCATGGGTATTTGAGTGGATGTTTGGAGTTGTTCGACGAAATCAAGCGGCAACAAAAGGTAAATGAAATCTTGCAAATTTATGTGTTTTTCAACCATTAGATGTATCCTAGTAGTGTGTGTGATGGTTAGGTTATGTTGGAATGGAGTTTTGATAGTGAAAGGAGGAGTTTGAATGGGAAGGAAACTCTCTGTTTAGAGAAAAAACAGTTCATTTAAGGTAGAACCAGTACTAAGGGTTTTCATGGTCTAGAACTGGTTCTAGAGGTGTAGAACCGGTACTAGACATTCTGTCGTGCGTAGGACTGGTTCTAAATATGAAGAACCAATTATCAAGTTAAATTTGGGTTGTAGTGTTGTGGTGTTCTTTCGGGACATCTAGTTGAATCTAAATCAACTCTTTATTGATTAATTTGTGAAAAATACATCATTATGGGGTGAACTACAATTTAGCTTATGTGAAATGAGCAATTAGCAAGGAATGGTTTGAGTGATCTAAATTACATCAGTTGGAAAGGAATTTAGGAAAATAAATAAATACAAGCATAGTTAAGCACTCATTCACGTATTTATGATATGATGCTTATGTAGAGAATGGTTACATGTGGATTATGATTATGTGTGTTAGGAACGGAGGTATTGAGCCTTATGTCAAATATACCTAAATGTCTCATATAAAAACTAGGTATATTCTACAACTGGACCTAACGTGGGTGTGCTACTACTTGTCTGTCTTTTAGCTAGCATGAATATGTTTAAAATTCCAAAGATGTGTGATGGTGTGATTTATTGCTCATGACTAGTACTGTGGGTGTACTATATCATATTATTGTTAATAGCAATATAACATTAAGTTTACTGATATAAGAATGTCTGAATAGCGGGTGTTGTGAATACAATTTGGTTATGACATGTAGTTCTTCAAATGGAGATAGCCGTAAAGGCTAATGTTATTCTTTAACAACAAATAATTATGTGAATTATTGATTGGTGATGGGAAAAATGTGATGGGTAAGTGTGTGGTTATGTTAAGTGGCCTTATCGGCCAATAATGTTATAATAAGAGTTATATGGTTTGAGTGACAAATATTTTTTAAATGATAATTATACAGCCTATGAGGTGGATATTGCCTATGTGGCAAGTGTTTCCTATTTGGCAGATATGGCCTGAGTGGCAAAAATATTCATAATCCTATTGCATACCAAGATGAACTGATGTATTGTGAGTTGATTGCTAGAGAAATATGAAAGCTTTTATTTAACGGCTTAAAAAACAATTTAATTATTTGGTAAGATGATTATTGTTTTATGTACTATATGCTATCATTGTCGTTTCCTATTTGATTGTGTACAATCATTGAGCATGTGTGCTCAACCCCCTTAGTTTGTATTTTCAGGTAAACCAATAGAAGGGAATGTCCATTATTGAGTCTAGGCGATAACAGAAGAAATCGGGTTTTATGTGTCTTGTTGTGTCACTTTGTATTGTGACGCCCCTAAAACCGAGGGTTCTTTGTAAACCAATCAATCACCCATCAACCCACGGAAATACCCGTGAATGTCACATAATCTTAACACCATGGCAATAATATCCCCTTTACTGAGATCATAAACAACATGACGTTCGAGCAGAGTTTTCCTTGTTCCGGGCACCCCCTAACATATAACTTGTGTACATTTCAATCATTTGACAATTGTAAGGTTCAATACTGTGACACCCCAAAAACCGAGGGTCATTATTTAAACCGTTGACCACCCGTCAACCCGTGGAATTGCCCATGATTTGCTGTACAACCCGACATCACGTTAATAGTATCTCTTTACCCGGGATTATAACTCACACGTGTAACCCGTGTTCCTTTAATCATTTAATCCAACTGAGGTTCAATATACCCCAATATATCTCATTTAATGTTCATTTGTATCATTGGAGCCAAGGAAACCAAAGTCCAATTGCATAGCCAAACAATTTTAAAATTTTTGATTTTTGGAAAGTGTACTGGTACGGTTTGCCTATTGGACCTCACCGTACTAATACGCTTTGCCAATTTTTCCATGTTTCACCTGTTTTCAAAATCCAATCCATTCCAAACCTTCCAAATTCATCCCAAGCATGTATAATGAAGTTTTCTACATTATACATGATCCATACAAGTTCTGTCACATGTGATTTCATACATTTACATGTCAAAACGTAGTTTTAACAAAAATTTTACAAAACTTCAAAACAAAAGCCACATTCCGGCTTCCTTCATGCATGGGGCTCGAATTAGGAGCCTTCCACCAGTGTGTGTCCTGCACCTAAAATGTGTTCCCATTAAGGAGAGCCAACGCGCAGTAGAATATTTCCTCATGCACCTTAACCACAATACGATGCACGCGCGTCATAAATTAGTCATTGGTGAAACACATCCAATGATCTTTTGAATACAATTCATGTGTTTTGAAAATCATTTCATTGTTGGATGTCTCCCATCAAATGAACATTTACATAACAAAACCATGTGTCTTTGTTGGGTATCAGATTTTGGAATCACACTGCTAGCTCTGTACGCCATTACACTTTTCCAGAATTTCACCTCAAGGGAGTGTATGAACCACGTAGTCGGGCCTTTCATCCGAGGGAGTGTCTAGCCCTTCTTGTTATACCCGGCACAAGTTTTTCTTTCTTACAACCATGCGACTCAGTCAGATTTTCAATCCAACTTTTCCCGAGTCCTTCACCAATCACCAAGTATGATGATTGATCCAACCATGCACACGCACACCCATACTCATGGCCATGGATGTATTTCCCTCGTGCAATATGCAATGTAATGCACCATTGCAATGTCAATGTCATGCCCAATATGAAAGGAATGCTAATGAGCAATTTAACCACATATTTCAACATATGTCATGGCAATTTACATCATAAGCATAAAATTACCATTCTCTATTACAATGTCAACATACCAATGAATGTATACCAACATTTATATCCAATTAATTCACAAATATGCTACCACATAATTCATGTCAATAACACACTTAAATCACGAGACACATTATAAACATATAGCATGCCCGCATAAAACCCAATTTCATGGAATTTCACAAGCACTTCCATATAACCAAATCAAGCTAGAATTTGGACTAGGCCATATCTATACCCCTTTTCTAATTTCCAAGACTATAGAGAAGCAAGTCATCCCATACATAAAATCATTACATATGGACACCATAGGATAGGAATTACACCAAAGTAGGAGGAAACCCTACCTCAAATGAAATGTGGAGACTTCAAAAACACTAACCAAACCTCAAGACCTTGATTTTTTGAAAATCTCCCCTTTGGATCTTCGGTGAAATCCTTTGATCTTGGTATATACGCGTAGCCCTTGTCACAGTGATCTACTTTAACCCTTGGTCCAAAGGGTCCGACCGACGGAACTCCGAAAATCGGAGGGAGAAGCCTTGAAATCAAAATTTTCTCCTCTCTCCCTTCAACGTCTAATTTATCCGGCCAAATGGGGTGAGAATATCTGATTTTTCAGATATTTAGCCCCTATTTATACCCTTTAATGGCGCAGTTTATGAGATTCTGGTGTCCCACATCGGTTAGGGAGGGGAAAATGACTGGGCTTATTAGTAAGCCTCTTGCCTTACATGGCATAAGGCCTTTTCCCAGGTGTACTGGGAGGAACAAAGTCGCGAGGCCTAGTGGGCCCAAAGTGGACAATATTATGCCATGTGGAGGGTGCGGTGTTACACGTGGTATTAGAGCCGACCCTCGCCTGGATCGAGTGTGGGCCCTTGCCGTGCTTGCATGCATGTGGGCGGGCAGGTAGCTGGTGAGCTGCTGCACGGGGATGTGTAGTCCTAAGAGGGGTGGATTGTGAGATTCTGGTGTCCCACATCGGTTAGGGAGGGGAAAGTGACTAGGCTTATTAGTAAGTCCCTTGCCTTACATGGCATAAGGCCTTTTCCCAAGGGTACTGGGAGGAACAAAGCCGTGAGGGCCAGTGGGCCCAAAGCGGACAATATTATGCCATGTGGAGGGTAGGGTGTTACACGGTCCAAATCGCCTCGCATGTTTACTACTTTCGGGTCCCTTTTTCATTCTGAAATGATTCATTTCATCCCAGTTTAAGTTCAAATTAATTTTATTTGAAATTTTATTCAATTATAAGGAAAATTTATAATTTCTGTTTTTGTTGACCTTTGTGAGTTCATTCGTCACCCAGTTTATCTCGTAAAACATGTAAAATTCAACTATCTCAGAATTCGATGAAATTTGACATGGCAGCTCGATTTCACAATACGAATTCAACATTCTACCGCTAGAAACAATCACTAGAATTCTTCTACCAGTGGATACTCAACATTCTACCTGTAGAAGTTCCTACTGGAATTCTTCTATAGGTAGATACTCAACGTTTTACTGGTAGCAGTGCCTAGTTTGCCCCCGTTCCAATCCCTTTTCAATTCCAACACTTCCAATTTAATACAACAATAACCCAAACTCATACAAACATACTATGAGTTTGCTTTACAATTCTTTACACAATATTAGATGTCCAACAACTAAATTACATATTAGTTTTACAAAACATAATTTAAAGTCACATCTCAGCTTTTCTTCATCAATGAGGGCCTAGTGAGAGCCATCCACTAGAGCTTGTCCCGCACCTCAAATGTTGTTGCCATAAAGGGTGAGTCATGCTCAATAGGGTATCTTCTAAAGAGGGTACTCTCTAACCTAGATGCATATGAAATGCTCACATGCAATTTAACAATAACAAACATTCATCCAAGAATAAACAACTTCAAGAATGAATGTAACATTGTCATGCCATGTTATGAGCTGAAACTCACACAAACACGCAACCGAGTCTTCATCTGCTCCCATAACACATGCAATGTCATGCATATGAATTCGGACATTTCAAAACTCCGCCATTGATGTTGCACATCCAATGACTATTTTATAAAATAAACCATGTGTATTTTCTTGGGTAGGTGATTTCCTGGACTTGCACCAATGGTCCACCATGCCGACACGGATTTTGGTATCCCACCTCCAATTCTGCATACACCAATACACTTTTTTGGACTTCCACCGTCGGAAGTGTATAAATCAGTAGCCGGGTCTTGAACCCAAGCGAGAATCTAGCCTTTCTTGCTATACTTGACACAAGTTTTTCATGCAACCCGTGCAACTCAATCAGACCTACATCCAACTTTGCCGAGTCCACGTCTCAACCACCAAGAATGGTGTTTGATTCAAAAACATAAACACACATCCATACTCATGTCAAATGCCCACGAATGCAATGTTTCCCATGCTTATGCAAATGTAAATGTACAATTGCAATTTCAATATCAAGTTCAATATGTCATGAACACAATATAAACAATTCAAATTCCTTAACGAAACTTGTATCATTAAACACATAGCTACATTCCAACATCACCACATTCCCAAATTGTCAATTATATCAAAGACATATAATTACAATCCACATTTTCACCAAGCATGTTACAACATTTTCAATAAAATAACATGCTACATTAACATAGGCATTTTATTAAACACACAAAAGGCACACAGCCATGGAACACACAATCACACCCAATGCATCACATTTCGGAAGAAATCACAAAAAAAGTAATTTCAACAAACCCAATTCATGCTAGAATTGATTTTAACCATTCTTGTGACACCCCAAAATTCGAGGGTCTGTTGATTACCCATCAACCCATAGAATACCCATGGATACCGAATAACTCGATATCGCGCAATTGTGCCCCATTTATCGGGATCCATAATTAACGAAATTCAGGCAGAGACTCCTTTGTACGGGAAGCTCTACCCAAAACCCAACCTGTGTAAAGTACTTTCACATGACCCATCCGAGGCCCAATATAAAACATTGACTACACCGGGTCCTTTTATAAATAAACATTGGCCACACCGGGTCCAATCATCCATATTTATATCAAAACATGCAAGGTTAGTTTAACAATAATCAATATAAATTCTATTACAATTAAAAGATTACATGTTTTAAATATTATTTCCACAAATATTTTATATTAACACAAAATAAAGCCACATTCGGCTTTCTTCAAACATGAGGGTCCAAATTGGAGCCATCCACCGGTGCATCTCTCCCACCTGAAATGTTTCCCTTATAGGGTGAGTAAATGCTAAGTAGAAAAACTCCTACAGAGATTACTCCCCACCTAAAATGCATATGCAATGCGCAAATGCCACAAATAACTTCTTCCATTTCAAATAAGAATATGTTATTCAAGATAGAATCCCATGATGTCATGCCAAGTAATGAGACGAAACTCACTCATGCATGCTATCCCGAGCCCACACCGACTCCTGTAACACAATGCGACGCATATGTGTAAAACAAACGTCTTTGATGAAACACATCTAAAGATCATTTTGAAATCAACCATATGTCATAAAATTAATTCATTCTTGGATGTTTCCCATCAAATGAATAATTTATATATTAAAATCATGTGCCCTTATTGGGTATCGGATTCAGGAATCACACCTCCAGCTCTGTACGCCGTTACACTTTTTTGGAATTTCACCACCGGTAAGTGTATGAACCAAGTGGCCGGGTTTTTCACCCGAGGGAGTGTCTAGCCCTACTTGCTATACTCGACACAAATTTTCTTATGCATGTAACTGTGCGACTCCGTAGGACGTTCCATCCCACTTTCTCATGCCCACCATCAAGCACCAATGTTGGTGTTGATCACCCCATGCAACCATACACCCACACTCATGCATGTAGCCCATGAATGTGATGCTATGTCATGCCCAATGTGCAATGTTGCCAAATGAGCTAGATCAACTACATACATCCACAATCCCATGACAGATCATATCATAAGCATATAAATTCCATGAATCATTACAATGTCAATAGATAAACAACACATATTAACATTTTTTCCCAAGACATTCTCTAAGCATGTTATACATTGTCATGTCATAAAAATCTTAATTCACACTTAGGCATTTTAGCAAACACCTTCTAGGCAACAATCATGTAAGCACACAATATTGCACACACATCAAATATTATCAAGTATCAAGAAATTATTTACGAAACTCCCACATATCAAATTTAACTAGAACTTTGTCCATACTTAATTCATCATTTCCATGACTATAGGTAAGTCATAAAACATTTTATACCACTAACCATTCCATATGGGTATTCTAGATTAAGAATCGACCGAAATAGAAGAAACCCTACACATTACATATAACATTTTAAATAGGAATGAACCAAGGTAGGATAATCCCTACCTCTTGGAGTGTAACACAATTGGAAGAAAGCTCAAGAACACCCCAAAAGCTCCAAAACTCTTGATTCCCCAAATTTCTAAATTTGGATCCTCGGTGAAAATCTTTGTTTTTGGTACCCACGTGTAGCCCTCGTCACATAGATCGACTTTAATTCTTGGCCCGACAGAACTCCGAGGATCGGTGGAAGAAAGTTTGAAGAATTAATTTTTTTTCTCCTCTTTGCTCTTGGCCGGCTGCTCACAGCTGAATGGGAGATATTTTTCTCCCAAAAAGATGATTTAAGAGGATATTTATAGACGTAAACGAGTGGTCCACATCACACTGCATATTTTTGACTTTCGGGTTTGTTTTTCGTCCTGAAACGATTCATTATATCTCGGATTAAGTCCAAATAAATTTTATTGGAACGTTAACTTAATTTTAAGGAAATTTATAAATTTCATTTTTGGGGACATTTAAAAGTTCATTCGTCACTCAAATCGTCTCGAAATACATGCAAAATCCGACTATAGCGAAATTCAACGAAAATTAACAGGGCAGCTCGATTTTGTGATGCGAATCCAACTGTGAGGTTCGTTGTCCAATCCGAGGTCTATAAAAATATGTATTTTAAAGACGCATTAGGATAGCAAATTATCATTTTGCCCTTTTTCAAAAAAAGTTCAAATTTTTTTCGGGTTTCACATTCTTCCCCCTTAAAATAATTTCGTCCTCGAAATTCACATACACATGCACATACAATCACATGCATATGCAATAGTCAAATAATGCTAAATGACCATAAGAATGTACCTCCATCCTCGAACAAGAAAGGGTAATTGGTACGACTAGTGTCCTTGCGCTCCCATGTCGCCTCCTCCACTCCTCGTGCTGCTACAACACCTTCACTACCGCACGGTCTTGCCTCGCAAAACCTGTTCCCGGCTATCCATGATGCGCACCGGTCCCTCCTCGAAGGTCTCATCTGCATCAATAGTCAACCCACCCCAATCCACCACATGTGTCGGATCTAAGGTATACTTTCGGAGCATAGAGACATGGAATACCGCATGAACACCCAATAAATTTGGCGGTAATTCCAACAGGTAAGCCACTGCACCCACCCTCTCGAGTACCTCGAAGGGCCCGATATACCTTGGCGACAGTTTTCCACGCTTACCAAACCTGACCACTCCTTTCTTAGGCATCACCTTCAAGAAGACATGATCTCCCACCTCAAACTCTAGAGGTCGTCGCCGTCTATCAACATAGCTCTTCTGCGGGCTCTAAGCCGTAAGAAGATGCTTCTGAATCAAGTCCACCTTCTCCGAGGTGTCTCTAACCAATTTTAGACCTGTAGAAGACCTCTCTCCTATCTTCGTCCAACATACCGGAGAACGACATGACCTCCCATATAGCGCCTCATACGGTGCCATCTGTATACTCGCCTAATAACTATTGTTATAGGCGAACTCCACCAAGGGCAAGTGATCTTTCCAGCTATCCTTGAGATCCAGGACGCATGCCCGTAGCATGTCCTCTAATGTCTGGATAGTCCTCTCTGACTGACCATCTGTCTCGGGATGAAAAGTAGTGCTCATCATCAGTTGTGTCCCCATGGCCCGCTAAAAACTCTCCCAAAAATGAGCTGTAAACCTGGGATCCCGATCTGATACTATAGAGATGGGTATCCCATGCAACTGGTCAATCTCCCGATTATACAACCTTTAGAATTTCTTTAGTGTGGAGGTCATCCGCACAGCCAAAAAGTGTGCCGACTTAGTAAGCCGGTCCATTGTCCCCCACACCGCGTCATAACCCCGCGATGTCCGTGGCAAATGGGTCACAAAATCCATCGTGATATGCTCCCACTTCCACTTAGCTACCTCCAAAGGCTGGAGCAAACCTGCTGACACGTGAGACATCGACTGACAAAGTTGCCAACCTGCCTCTTCATTCCACTCTAGTAATACTAGCAACGATGATCATGATACATCTTTGTGCCCCCTGGATGAACCATAAAACGGGAGCAATGAAACTCCCTAAGAATCTCCTCTCTCAGATCCACCAACTGAGGAACCACAACCCTTCCTCGATACCGAAGACTACCATCCGACTGAATAACCTAGCCCTCGTCACTTGTAACTGCTTGTACACGGTCCCAGATGGACAATAGCTCTGTGTTCTGACTCTAGGACTCAATCACCCTACTCAATAGAGACGGCGTAGCCACCAAACTCCCCAAAGTACCCTGAGCCTGACCCATATAACATAGCCCGAACTGTCTCACAGTCTCGAGCATCTGTCACTCTCGCGAAGCCACACTAGCCACAACTCCCTGTGACTTTCGATTGAGTGCATCAGCCACCACATTTGCTTTACCGGAATGGTAATGCAAAGTGAAGTCATAATCTTCGAGGTACTCCATCCACTTATGTTGCCTCATGTTGAGGTCCCGCTGTGTAAAAATGTACTTTAGACTCTTGTGGTCCGAAAACACCTCGAACTTGCCATACAGGTAGTGACGCCAAGCCTTCAAGGCAAAGACAATGGTTGCCAACTCCATGTCATGTGTGGGGTAATTCTGCTCGTGATTCTTTAGCTGCTGAGAACCATAAGCTACTACCCTCCCGGACTGCATCAAAACACATCCCAGTCCATCCTTCGAGGCATCACAATAGACAGTGTACCTCTGTCCCCGTTCTAGAACTATCATAATAGGAGCTGAAGTAAGCCTGCCCTTCAACTCCTAGAATGCATTCTCACAAAAATCATTCCACACAAACTTGACCTCTTTTTGGGTCAACTTCATCATAGGCGCAGCCAATCGGGAGAAATCCTCAATAAATCGTCGGTAGTACCCTTCCAATCGCAAGAAACTACGTATATCGAAGACTGACTTCGGTCTCTCCTAATTCATAACTACCTCAACCTTCTATGGGTCCACAGATACACGCAAAGCCGACACTACATGCCCCAAAAACTTTACCTCCGCAAGCTAAAATTCACACTTGCTAAACTTGGCGTACAACTGATGCTCTCTCAATGTCTAGAGAACAATCCTCAAGTGACCCTCATGCTCCTCCTCTGACTTGGAGTAGATCAGGATGTCATCAACAAAAACTACAACAAATTGATCTAGATAGGGTTGGAACACCCTATGCATGAGGTCCATGAATGCCACTGGAGCATTCGTCAATCCAAATGGCATCACTGTGAACTCGAAATGCCCATACCACGTTCTAAAAGCCATCTTAGGGATATCTTCCTCCCTAACCCTCAACTGATGGTAACCGGTTCGAAGATCTATCTTGGAATAGACCCGTGCCTCTCTCAGCTGATCAAACAAGTCATCAATCCTCAACAAAGGGTACCTATTCTTGATAGTGACCCTATTCAACTACCGGTAATCAATACACAACCGAAGAGTCTTATCTTTCTTCTTAGCAAATAGAATCGGAGCGCCCAAAGGTGAAGTGCTCGGTCTAATAAACCCCTTGTCCAACAATTCTTGCAAATGCACCTTGAGTTCTTGCAAACTCAGTTGGTGTCATCCGATGCGGAGTCATAGAGATAGGCGATGTACCAAGATGTAACTCAATGATGAAGTCTACATCCCTATGTGGAGGTAATCCCGATAGCTCATCCAAAAAAATATTCTCATACTCACATACAACTCAAGGAAGGCCCAACTTTTGTCTCGCCTCGTCCTCTAGGGTAAGGCTTGTAAGCCAACCCATCAACTGTCCGTGTCATTTAGAGCCGTACACGGCCTGAGGTAAAGCATCACGCTTTTCCCCCTGGAACTTAAAACAAATACCCTCCGACGTATAAGCAGTGACCCCTTTCAATCACAATAATGACTACCCGATGTGCCGCTAACCAATCCATACCAAGGATCACATCAAACTCTGACATGTCCATGACCCTAAGTTCCACGGCGAGTAGAATCCCCGAGATCTCTAACTCACAACCCCGATATATCTGATCAATTCTCACCCCAGCACCTAGAGGAGAACTCACATGCAATGCTCTTCCAAGGTCTCAACCTCTAAGCCCAAGTCTTTTACACAAGATGCAGAAATAAAAGAATGCGATGCACTAGAATCAAATAACACTCTAGCCCATAAGCAGGAGAGTAGAAATGTACCATGTATCACAAATGGATCTACCGACCCAGTCTGTGGCATCATGGCGTACACACGCTCCTGAGTCCCTAAAGTCCTGACTTGTGAGCCCTGGCCTCGTCCTCGACCCATGCCTTGGCCCATCTGGCCAGCTTGCGGTGTCCCCACATGAGAAGTAGTAGGGCCTTATGCTGCACCCTGGAATTGGTACTGGCTGTCCTGACCCATAGTAAGGTAGTGAGGAGCATACTACGTCTGTGATTGCCCCACTGAAGTTTGAAACTGCGATAACCCATGACCCTGGGATTCCTGCCTCTAAGGACAATCCCTCTTTATGTGTCCTGGTTGGTTCCAGTGATAGCAAGTCCGTTGGCCCGCTTGATAAGAAGGCCTAATATTTCTTTCACCTTAGGAAGACTAACCTTGGCCTTAGCCCTGTCCCTGAAATCCTTAAGGAGCAGAGGTCCACTGTTTCTTCCCCGCACTAGAAGAAGAGGATTGGCCCTCTTTCTTCTTGTCTTTTCCACCAGACTCTCGGATGGTCCTTGCGTCATCCACCCCTCTCTGAATGGCCATAGCAGTCGCGACCATCGAGTCTAATTCTTGCAGAAGAAGACCCACAATTTTACCCCGGATGGACAACTTAAGGCCATCCTCAAACTTCCTCACTGTGGCCATATCTAGGGCCACGTAGTCATCGACGAAACGGGCTAACTCTGTGAACTTAGCCACATACTCCATCACCGTCATCATCCCTTGTCTCAAGTCTAAGAACTCTAGAGCCTTTGCATGTCGAGCAGCCGTTGGGAAGTACTTGCCCATAAAGAGCTCCTTGAATTCTGCCTATATCATTACCTCCAAGTTCTTGGAGTCCTTAACCCAATCCCACCACACTTGGGATTCTCCCTCTAGCTGAAAAGTAGCTAGTGTTATCTTTGTGGCATTGGAGATAATCTCCGTAGCCCTCAAGATCTTGTCCACTTGTCGGAACCAATGGTCAGCCACCATAGGATCCGTCCCTCCCATAAAGATCGGAGGATTGTGTGCCTTGAACTTTTGGAGGTGACTTGCACCTCCTTGATTGCCACTTGCACCTGTCTGTGCAATAGTAGCGGCCGTAACACTAGCTTGTGCAATGGTAGCCGCCGCTGCACCAATAGCCTCCATGAAGGCTTGTTGGTCAAAGGCCGGTGGTGGTGGTTGGTTGTTCCGTCCACCCCGATGTCCCCTTCCTCAAGTTGTCATCTACACAAACATAAGATAGCAATAGATCAATTAGTTAATATCCCAAGTTAGGGATCAAGTATTTAGTAGACATTTACTCATTGAACTATACCGTTCATCCCTTTTTTTTTTCCAAACACCCAATGTTATGTTTTCTAACCCTAGTATATTCCCTTCCATATACATTTCTATCATGCATATAATTCACATAACAAGTAACACATAACATGTAGCAAGTAGAGCACATAACATGAAATGCATATGGAATGCAACGGTCTATACCCGTGCCCATCAAGCCCTAGGTTATTCGTATGTCAATGCTCGGATACCAAGCTGTGACAACCCAAAATTCGGGGGTCCATTGATTACCCATCAACCCGCAGAATATATGTGGATACCGAATCACTCGATATTGTACCGTTGTGCCACATTTACCGGAATCTATAATTTAATGAAATTCAGACAGAGTCTCCTTTGTACGGGGAGCTCTACACAAAATCCAACCTATGCAAAGTACTTTCACATGACACATCCGAGGCCCAATATAAAACATTGACCACACCGGGTCCTTTTATAAATAAAAATTGGCCACACTGGGTCCAATCATCCATATTTATACCAAAACATGCAAGGTTAGTTTAACAATAGTCCATATAAATTCTATTACAATTAAAAGATTACATGCCTAAAACATTATTTCCACAAATATTTTACATTAACACAAATTAAAGCCACATTCAGCTTTCTTCAAACATGAGGGTCCAAATTGGAGCCATCCACCGATGTATCTCTCCCACTTGAAATGTTTCCCATATAGGGTGAGTCAATGCTCAGTAGAAAAACTACTATAGAGGCTACTCCCCACCTAAAATGCGTATGCAATGCGCACATGCCACAAACAACTTCTTCCATTCCAAATAAGAATATGTTATTCAAGATAGAATCCCATGATGCCATGCCAAGTAATGATACGAAACTAACTCATGCATCCTATCCCGAGCCCACACCGACTCCCACAACACAATGCGACGCATATGTGTAAAACAAACGTATTTGATGAAACACATCCAAGGATCATTTTGAAATCAACCATATGCCATAAAACCAATTCATCTTGGATGTTTCCCATCAAATGAATAATTTATATATTAAAATCATGTGCCCTTATTGGGTATCAGATTTAGGAAATGCACCTCCGGCTCTATACATCGTTACACTTTTCTGGAATTTCACCGCTAGTAAGCTGAACCAAGTGGCCGGGTTTTTGACCCGAGGGAGTGTCTAGCCCTACTTGCTATACCCGACACAAATTTTCTTATGCATGTAACTGTGTGACTCCGTAGGACGTTCCATCCCACTTCCCAAGCACACCATCAAGCACCAATGTTGGTGTTGATCACCCCATGCAACCATACACCCACACTCATGCATGTAGCCCATGAATGTGATGCTATGTCATGCCCAATGTGCAATGTTGCCAAATGAGCTAGATCAACTACATATATCCACAATCCCATGACAATTCATATCATAAGCATATAAATTCCATAAATCATTACAATGTCAATAGATGAACAACACATATTAACATTTGTTCCCAAGACATTCTCTAAGCATGTTATACATTGTCATGTCATAAAAATCTTAATTCACACTTAGGCATTTTAGCAAACACCTTCTAGGCAACAATCATGTAAGCACACAATATTGCCTCCACACACATCAAATATTATCAAATATCAAGGAATTATTTATGAAGCTCCCACATATCAAATTTAACTAGAACTTTGTCCACACTTAATTCACCATTTCCATGACTATAGGTAAGTCATAAAACATTTTATACCACTAACCATTTCATATGGGTATTCTAGATTAGGAATCGACCCAAATAGAAGAAACCCTACACATTACATATAACATTTTAAATAGAAATGAACCAAGGTAGGAGAATCCCTACCAGTTGGAGCATAAAACAATTGGAAGAAAGCTCAAGAACACCCCAAAAGCTCCAAAAATCTTGATTCCCCAAATCTCCAACTTTGGATCTTCGGTGAAAATCTTTGTTTTTGGTACCCACGTGTAGCCCTCGTCGCATAGATCGACTTTAATTTTTGGCCCGACGAATTTTGACCGACGGAACTCCGAGGATCGGTGGAAGAAAGTTTGAAGAATTGATTTTTTTCCCCTCTTTGCTCTTGGCCGGATGCTCACAGATGAATGGGAGATATTTTTCTCCCAAAAATCTGATTTAAGAGGATATTTATAGACATAAACGACTGGTCCACATCGCACCGCATATTTCTGACTTCTGGGTTCGTTTTTCGTCCCAAAACTATTCATTATATCTCAGATTAAGTCCAAATAAATTTTGTTGGAACGTTAACTTAATTTAAAGGAAATTTTATAAATTTCACTTTTGGGGACATTTAAAAGTTCATTCGTCACTCAAATTATCTCGAAATACGTGTAAAATCTGACTATCGCAGAATTAGACGAAAATTGACAAGGCCGCTCGATTTCTCGATGTGAATCCAACGATGAGATCCATTGTTCCATCCGAGCTCTATAAAAATATGTATTTTAAAGACGCATTAGGATGACAAATTACCATTGTGCCCTTTTTCAAAAAAAGTTCAAATTTTTCCCGGGTTTCACAATTTTTATACCCATTTTTCACATTTCAATAACCCTAGTTATGTGCCATACATGAGATTACATCTCTAACACCCAACCCATTTCATATTTCAACCCTAGGTTGAAAATAAATCTAATTAGGAAAGGAGCCCTACCTCTTGAAGTGTAAAACAAGTGGTAGAAAGCCTCCAAGAACCCCAATCAAGCCTTAAATCTTGATTTCCAAAAATTCCGTCTTTTGGACTTCATCAAAACCTTCAACTTTTGGTATGTTTTTGTAGCCCATGTCGTGTAAAACAACCTTTGTTCTTGGCCCGAGGTGATTTGATGAGTGGAGAGTCGAAGATCGTAAAGACAAGTTGAAGAAAACCCTTGATATTCCCTCCCCTCTATCCAACAAAAATCTGATGGTTAATGGGGAGAAAATCTGATTTTTCTCCCCAATTTATAGCCCTTGAACACTTAGCCCTCGTTACGCCACACATCCACCTTTCCTAGGTCTGATTTCGTCCCAAATCGATTAAATTTCATCTCAGTTGAAGTTCAATATATTTTTATTTTAACTAAACTTAAATTATTTTCTATTTTTCACAATTTAATTCCCGGTGTAGTTTATTTTTGTCACGTGACACAATCGCCTAGTAAAACGCAAAAAAAAATCCAACTATCACAAAATTCAACTAAAATTGACTAACTAGATTTCGCGAGATGAATTCAATGGTGATGTCTGTTTCTTCATCCGAGTCCAAGAAAAATTCGGATTTTCAACCCGTATTGTAGTGGCCAATTACCGTTTCACAATTTTTCATAAAAATTTCAGATTTTCCTGGGTTTTACATTCTTCTCCCCTTAAAAGAAATTTTATCCCCGAAATTTACACATAGATACACACATAATAACAAGCATATGCAACAAGTCATACAACACTTATGACCATAAGATTGTACCTTCATCCACGAACAAGAATTGATAACTGGTACGCATAGTGTCCTCACTCTCCCATGTCGCCTCCTCCATACCTCGGTGCTGCCACAACTCCTTCACTAGCCTCACAGTCTTACCTCACAAAATTTGCTCTCGGTTATCCATGATACGCATTGGTCCCTCCTCAAAGGTCACATCCGCATTAATAACCAGCTCACCCTAATCCACTACATATGTCGGATCTGGAATGTATTTCTAGAGCATGGAGTCATGAAACACCGTGTGAACACCTAATAAATTTGTTGATAACACCAACCGGTAAGCGACTATGCCAATCCTCTTGGGTACCTCGAAGGACTCGATATACCTTAGTGATAGCTTTCTAAACTTTCCAAACCTAACCACTCCTCTCTTGGGCTTTCATATTCAAGAAGACGTGATCTCCAACCTGGAACTCCAGAGGTCGCTGCCGTCTATCGGCATAGCTTTTCTGCCGATTATGAGCCATGAGAAAACGCTTCTGTATCAAGTCCAACTTCTTTGAAGTGTCTGTAACCAAATCTGGACCTTTAAAGTGTCTCTCTCCAACCTCCGTCTAACAAACCGGAGAATGACAAGGCCTCCCATAAAACGCCTCATAGGGTGTCATCTGTATTCTTGTCTAATAACTATTATTGTAGGAAAACTCCAAAAAGGATAAGTGTCATTCCCAACTACCTTTGAGATAAAGGACGCATACCCATAGCATGTTCTCTAAGGTCTAATGGTCCTCTCTGATTGATCGTCCGTCTGAGGATGAAAATATATGATCATCATCAACTGTGTCCCCATGGCCTGTTGAAAATTCTCCCACATCTGGGCGGTGAACCTGGGATCCCGATTCGATACTTCATGTAACTGAACTATCTCTTGTATGTATAGTCTACAAAATTCCTCCAATGTGATGGTCATCCGAACTGCCAAAAAGTGTGTCGACTTTGTAAGCCAGACCACTGTCACCCACATTGCGTCTAGCCCCCGCGATGTCCATGGAAAGTGGGTCACAAAATCCATTGTGACATGCTCCCACTTCCACATAGCTACATCAAAAGATGGGAACAACCTTGCTGGTCTCTAGTGCTCAATCTTGAACTATTGACAATTGTGACATCGACTAACAAAATCTCCAACATGCATTTTCATCTCACTATAATAGTACTAACAATGAAGATCATGGTACATTTTCATGCTACGTGGATGCACAACAAAATGGGAGCAATGAAACTCCCTAAGGATCTTCTCTCTCAGATCCGCAAACTAGGGAACCGCAACCCTTCCCCTTAATGGATGACTACCATTTCCGTGAATGGCCTAATACTCGACTGTACCCGATCCCTAATGGACAATATTTCTGTTCCTGCCCTTGGGACTTGATCACCTTGCTTAGTAGGGAAGGTGTGGCCATTGAACTCCCTAAAGTGCCTTGAGGTTGACCCATGTAATGTAGCTCAAACGGCCCCACAGTCTTGACCATTTGTCAATCCCGGGAAGCCACACTAGCCAAAATTCCTTATAACTATCGGTTGAGTGCATCAACCATCATGTTTGCCTTATCAGAATTGTAATGCAAGGTGAAGTCATAGTCCTCTAAATACTCCATCCACCAGTGTTGGCTCATATTGAGGTCCCGCTGCGTAAAGATGTACTTCAAACTCTTATGGTCCGAAAACACCTGAAACTGCTCATCATATAAATAGTGGTCCAAGCCTTGAAGACAAAACGCAATGGGTGTCAACTCCATGTCGTGCTTGGGGTATTTCTGCTCGTGGCTCTTTAATTATCGAGAACCATAAGCTACCACCCTCTTGAACTACATCAAAATATACCCAAGTTCGTCCTTAGAGGCATCACAATACACCATGTACTTCTGTCCCCTCTCTAAAATTCTCAGAATAGGAGTTGAAGTAAGCCTCATTTTTAACTGCTAGAATGCCTTCTCGTACAAGTCATTCCACTCAAACTTGACCTCCTTTTGAGTCAATCTAGTCATAGGTACAGCTAGTCAGGATAAGTCCTCAATAAATCTCCTACAATACCCCACCAATCCCAAGAAACTTCGTATCTCAAAGACTAACTTTGACCTCTCCCAACTCATAACTGCCTTAACTTTCTCCAGGTCGATGGATACATCTGAAGTTAACACCAAGTGTCTCAAAAATTTTATTGCCGTTAGCCAAAATTCACACTTGCTAAACTTGGCATACAACTAATGGTCCCTCATGGTCTAGAGAACAACCCTCAAGTCACCCTCATGCTCCTTCTCAGACTTGGAATAAATCAGGATGTCATCAATTGATATCATGACAAACTGATCTAGGTAGGGTTGGAACACTCTATGCATAAGATCCATGAATGCCGCTAGGGCATTCGTCAATCCAAAAGGCATCACAATGAACTCAAAATACCCATACCGCGTCCTAAACACCGTCTTAGGGATATTTACCTCCCTAATCATCAACTGATGGTATCTCGTGCATAGATCTATTTTGAATTAGACCCACACCCCTCTCAGCTAATCAAACAAGTCATCAAACTGTGGCAAAGGGTACTCATTCTTGATAGTAACCTTATTCAATTGTCAGTAGTCTATACATAGTCGATGGGTCTTATCCTTCTTCTTGGCAAATAATGCAAGAGCACCCCAAGGTGAGGTACTCGATTTAATAAAGCCCTTGTCCCTCAATTCTTTCAATTGGTGCTTGAGTTCTTGCAATTCTGTTGGTGCCATTTTATGCAGAATCATAGAAATGGGTGATGTATCGGGGTGTAACTTAGTGGTGAAGTCTACATCCCTGTGTGGAAGTAATCCTGAGAGTTCATCCAGAAAAACATTCTCATACTCATAAAGCACCCGAGGTAGACCCAACTCCTATCTTGCCTTATCTTCCAAGGTAAGGCTTGCTAGCCAACCCATCAACTGCTCATGCCATCAAGAGTCATACATGGCTTGGGGTAAAGAATTGTACTTTTCCACTAAAACTTGAAACAAACCCCTTTCGGTGTACAAGCAGTGTGATTAACACAAAACATTGCACATTTTATGTGCATTTACATCCCTTTTACAGTTAATTTTGTAGTTAAAATGAGCGAAATTGCACTATTCAAGCTTTTAATGGAGTTTTGATACGTTTACAAGAAAAGGGGTTCAAATGGTGCTTATGAGGCCCTATCATGATGCTTGAGTTGATTGGAGATAAGGTGGAGGCTTGATGTTTGCTTGAAAGATAGAGAATCCAAGAATTTTGCAAAACAAGGAAAAACCTACTGGTAAGTTTTAGCTACTGGATCTACACCTACTGCAAACCTACCGGTAGGTTTTTTAAAAATAGCCAGATTCTGCATATCAAGCTCTGCAACTTTGGGGTCCCCACCAAGCACTCTCCCACTAATTCTTGACATGCCTTACATATAGACATCTCCTTGTACACTCATGCTTGGACTTTTGGAGCTTTGGACATTAATGAGGAGAGAGAAGAGAGAAGATGCTGGTTATGCAGGCTATTGCTTCATTGTTTTAGTTGTATTCCTATTTCTGTGCATAAGAACCCTCATTGTGTATATGGCCTATGTGTGTGGGTGCGTGTCACTCTCACTCGAGTTTATTGCAAGAAATAGGAAAACAGAATATTGGTGGAATGAAATGTATGTGTGTGTATGCGTGTACAAAAATTCTCCCCCTAGCGCAAAAAGAATTTTGTGTGGCGTGTTTTACTTGGAATGAGTATTCTAAGGTCGTCTCCTTAGGGAAGGAAGGAAATTATGTGAAGGTGATTTTGTTGTGAAAAAAGGAAAGTGTAAAATCTTTTGAGTTTGAGTTTTGTGAGTTGTGTTCTTGACGAAAATAAAATAAAACAAGTGTTGGTTAATCTGAAGAGGTCATTTCAATGGGAATGCCAAACCAACTCGAAACCTTCCTCTAATGGTGCTTGGATGTACGATTGAATCATGGGAAGTAAGGGACAAAATGAAAGTGAAGATCCAAGCATAACCCGTGACAATGCCTACGGGATATCAAAGACTCACAACCACGTCCACACTCAACTCAGTCAAATCGAACCATCGTACATCGAAAGGAGGAAAGAAATGGAGTTGAAATGGCAAACCCAAGGGATGCCATAGTTTTCCAATCTCAATTTGTGCATTTAGTCTTATTGCAATTTTCATAGATAAATGTGTATGTAAATAACTTTGATTTTTATTTGAGTTTGAATGCCACTTTAAAAAACAAAAAAGCCTTATTTCCTTGAAAAATGATATTTTCTCTATGCTTAGATGTCAAATATACATTGATATTTGTTATTCTTAAGGTACAGAATGACCAACCTTGAAAATAGAGTTGATATATAGCCAACATTATTTGAAAATCTAACATAACTAGTGGTGATAACGAAGAATACCATGGTAAGTTTTTGAGCCTTAGAATGCTTTTGAGAGAAAATCAACATTTACTCAAGTAAAATTTTTTACTTTCTATCCCTGAATAATCTCATTATTATTGTTTTGATTGATGCAAATAGAGCAGTCTATTGATGTATCCCACAAAGAATCTGTTCAAACGACACATACATGTGCACATGCTTGAGAAAGGATCTTAGGCCATCTTTGATTTAATTTTTGAGCCTTAGTCATTTCTTTTACAAAATTATATCCCTAGTTAGCCGTGATTGAGCCTTTAATGTGTGATTTATTTTTCATGTAACCCATATGATAACTTAGCCATAGAAAAATATATTTGACATAACTTTGCTATCTAATTTCTTGCACCCTCTTATAAATTAGTATGATATAGAAAAGCAAGAGAAAAAGAAAGGAAGATGGTGGCTACTGTTCAAAGAAAGAAAAGTCTGTGGAAACAACTGAAACAAAAAAGAGAGAAAAAAAAATGGCCAAGAATGTGAAAAATGAAAAAAAGAATGAAAGAAAGAAATATCATGTAGGTGAAGTTTCAAAAAGCTAGAAAGTGGTGTGCTACATTACATAAAGAAAGGATAGCTTTTGAATATCATTGACATCATTTTATTAGACAGCCCTGGCCACATTATAATCTATAAAAAGACCTAATTGATCTCAAGTCTGATGCATGTATAGGTCGCCAAACAAAAGTGTGGGGTATGTTAACTAGTATTACTTTATTTGTATCAGTATTCTTCCATGAGATTATGCCAAACCTGATCATAGTCTATTTCCTTGGTTTTCACTCCTGTAATTGTTGAGCATGTGAATTTCCAATTAACCTCCTTATGATCACATGCTTTTGAGAGAAAAGTCACTACAATCGAAGATAATTTTTTTGAGAGATTTCTAAGAGAGGATTGTGAAATCAAAGCTATCCATGGAAGGTTGTAAAGAAAAGTTTTTGTTATATAATAATTCTTGTCACTAGAATGATTATTCTTACTATATAGGATATTTCAAATACCAATGTAACAAGTGTTTATTTTTGCATAGAGTACGCACTGATGACAGAGAAGTGTTTGGGAAACAATTCGAAATTAAGGGATGTGTGTCTCAACAATCATGGTGCTAAATCATTTTGACAATAAATCTTACATATACACATCTGTTAACTGGAGTTTATAGTTAGCTTCACTGGAAACCTTCATGAGATAAAACTCGTCCACTAGGGATCACCTAGGGTTTTAACGGCTTGTTGCATATGCTAAATGCAATCGTGTCATCTATGAAAGTGATTTTTTTTATTATGTTGTTATTTATTACTAGGGACTAGTAATGTTTAGGTTGAAGGGTGTGATTAACCCTAATTAATGCATAATTTAATTAAGTTAATAGGTCAATTGCGTTAGTTAAACAAAGTTAAAAGAGTAAAAGTAAGTGAAATTAGGGTTAGTGTGTGAATCAGGGATAATGCATTAATTGTTATTTTTTTCGAGGTTTTTCTCCGACAAAGGTACAAACTACAAGGGAGCCAAATGTCAAAGCTACAAACTAAAGGGGTGCCAACTATCAAAGCTTCAAACTATAAGGGAGCCAATTGTCAAAGTTCAAAATAAAAGAGGATCAAAGTGTAATTCCAAGCTGCCAAACAAAACTTTCACCCTCCGTTGTTGCCTGTAAATATCACCCTTTAGGATTTGTAATGCATCATCTTTGAAAGTGGAAAACCCTCCAAAGTAACTAGTTTACTTTACTATTGCTTCCTTTTAATTTATTGCTTTCTTTTACTTTAGTACTGCTTTCTTTTATTGTACCATTGCTTTTCTTTACTTTATTGCTTTCTTTTATGGTATTATTACTTTCTTTTTACTTCCATTGTTTGAGGTTCCTTTTTCCCTTAGAGGAGTGAAACTCTTCCACTTTTCTAGAGCTTTACCAAAGCCATGAAGGGTGGAACATGATTCACTCATTCTTTGTCAAAGATCGGCTCCTTGAGTAATGTGTTTTACCTTGTAACTCCTCTACTTGGAGGGATGAGCATCACTCACTTTTCTAGCTTTACCAAAGCCATGAAGAGTGAGTAGTTTCTCATTCACTCTTTAGTAAGAGGTGATGGACATGTATAAATCATCTAGAAGTAATATTTGTGCATTTTCTTTATGTTTAATGCTTTATATTTCACTTGTTTATTGAATGATTGAATGCATCTAGCAAAGCTAAGATGCTTTATATAACCATAAGTACTTTCTATGACACAGATGACTCTTCCCTAGAAAGACTCATTGGTTCAAGGCAAGTACCCCCACTAGATCTTCATGACTAAGCTTCAATCTTCACCATTATTGTGCTATATTTAAAGAATGGAAAACTAATGCAATAGTTGGATGGCTTATAGAAACACTGATTAGTAGTCAAAATTAGCATATTTCTATGCCCCTCTAAGACTAATTATATTTTGATAGAGTTTAAATGATGGCATTTCATGTCATAAATTGCACAAGGGACCAAAGGCAATGAATATCAGACTCCTATGCAACACCAACATATTCTGGAGCAAAATTGGAATAACTTAGACCAAGCCAAGAACATTTGAACGCCAATGAACGTTTGAATGTTACTTCAAATCATGTGAAGACTAGACTGCTGAGACAGGGCATGTTGCAGCCAAGAAGGAAGACCCTAAGGTACTTGAGTACCACGTTGGAATGCCAACTCATGTTCGAACACCCACTTGAATTGATTGAGGACCAGGATGATGAGTGCAAAGCGCCAAGATGTGCATGTAGTGTGGAAATAGGTTTCCACAGAAGACCACAGGCCACTTGAGTGAGAAAGTCAGACTCCATATGGCGTTCGAACACCATAAAGCAAAGATAGAAGAAACATTTGAACACCAGACAGTGTTCGAACGCCCACAAAGCAAAAATAGAAACAACATTTGAATGCTAGATCACGTTTCAACGTTCTCTACAAACAGGTTGTAGAGTGGTTGATTTTCTCTTCAGACATTGGGACTTTCACTTGGACTTTGAATGCCTTGTACTATTCCTCCACACTACTTTGCTCCCTCCTTGTTGTGCAAATTTGATATTGACAATTTACGTGCAAGTATAGACGATCAACAAGGAACAAAGTGATAAGTAGAGTATCCTTCCCACGAAGAATTATTAGTAATAACTTCCAAGTACTAACTTTATATCAATTCAATTTTATTTAAACAATTGGAATTAAACTATGGAATTACTAATTTGAAACTAAATCTATCAGATAAAAGAACTTAAGATTACAATTTCTCCTAATGCTTAGTATAAATCTTCCCACTCTCTTTCCAGTTAATTGATCCAAATAAGTTGCTAACTAAGAACTCAAAATTATTTATCAAACCTCTTCCGATAGTTACATAAAAATATCTCTCCCAATTAAATTAATATATTCCTATGTGAAATAAGTTGAAAAAGATTCATTAAGTTCAAACTCTCATAAAAGTTACACACGGCATATAGATATATTCCTATCATATACACAAACCCAACAATTTAATCCTAAGAAGAATTAACCAAACGCATGTCATCATATTCAGATCTAAACGTAGAATTCATCTTCCAATTTCATCTAGGTTATCAAATTAATTGTTGACCACACAATCATATATTAAGCACAAAATATGATAAACAACTCATGTATGATCAATAGAACTAGAAACAAGAGTAGATCAATTTAACTAAACATCAGGTTCTGTTGCAATTTTAATAATGATTTAGTTCATAATGTAATTGAAAAACACCCTCCTCAAATTAAACAACATGTGATGCCCCTAGAACCAGGGGTCCTTTATTAACTATTAACCACCCGTCAACCCGCGAAAATACTCGTGATTGTTGCACAACTTAACATCACGTTAATCACGTCACCTTAACCAGGATTACAATCCACATGTGTAACTTGTGTAAATTTTATTATTTAATTCAACCGTGGTCCAATGTACCACATTTCATACCCCATTATAGTCCATTTATATTATGGGAACCAAAGAATCCATAGCCCAAGAGTTTGGCAAAGTAATTTTAAAATTTTGGAAAGTGTACCGGTACTGTGAGCCTTCTGGAAAATCCATACCAGTACTTGTAATCCACTGGAAAATCTATACCAGTACAGGTAACCCACTAGAAAATTTGTACCGGTATGGGTAACCCACTGGACCTCATCGTACCGGTACTCAATATTGGTACGCTTTGCCCACTTTTGCCTATTTCACTTGTTTTCAATTTCCAATCCATTCCAATACATCCAAAACATGCTTAACAAGGTTTTCCACATAAAACCTATTTGATACAAGTTCTATTACAAGTAATTCCATATGATTACATGCCCAAAATATATTTTTTCACTATAATTTCACAAGAAAGCGATTCAAGGCCACAAGTCAACCTTTCTTCATAACTGGGGCCCCGAATGAGTGTCAGCCGCCAGCGTATATCCCGCACCTGAAATATTTTTCTGTATAAGATGAGCTACGCTCAATAGAGTATCACCTATAGAGGCTCCCCCCCCAGATGCATATGAAGAATGCACATGCTATAATCAACAATTTTTTGCATTCCAAACAATAGTTTGCAATTCAATGTTGGAATTCTACTATGTTATGTCATGATATAAGATGACACTCACTCATGCACTTTAACTCGAGTCCTCACTGACTCACGCAACACAATGCAAGGCTAATGTGTAGCAAATCTGTCATTGATAAATTTCACCCAATGATCATTTTGAAATAGAGGTCATGTGTTTATAAAACCAAATTTTGTTGGATGATACACATCGAATGACCATTTATAAAATAAAATCATGTGTCTTTGTTAGTTATTGGATTTTGGAATCACATCTCTGGCTCCGTACGCCATTACACTTTTTCAGAATTTCAACACATGCGAGTGTACGAACTAAGTAGTCGGGTCTTTCATCCGAGGGAGAATCTATCCTTTCTTGTTTTACTCGACACAAGTTTTTCTTTCATGCAACCATGCGACTCAGTCAGATCTTCAGTCCAACTTTCCCGAGCCAACTCATCAATCACCAAGTATGGTGTTGATTAAACCATGCACACACACACCCATACTCATGTCCATGTATGTATTTTTACCGTGCAAATGCAATGTAATGCACCATTGCAATATCAATATCATGCTCCATATGTAATGAATGTCATATGAGCTAATTTAACCACATATTTCAACATATGTCATGACAATTTATATCAATTGCATATAATTACCATAAATTATCATGATGGTAATGTATTAACAACATATCACTTCTCATTCATCCTCAACAAAAATTCACAAGCATGTTAAACAAAACTCATGCCATAACAACTTAATTCCACATAGGTATTTAGCAAAATACCTTCAAGGCAAACAATTAATGTTATCACACAAATTTGTCCACATCATTCACAAGGCCCAATGGCTACACATAGCATGCCCAACAATATCAAGTTCCAAAGAATTTCACAAGTGATTTCCCTATACCAAACTTAAGTAGGAATTTGTATAAACCATTTCCATACCCATTTCCTCATTTTCATAACCATAGTCAAGTGACCTATGTTATTCTATATACTTACCCATTCCATATAACCTTTTAGGTAAGCAATGAACCAAAGTAGGAGGGAACCCTACCTCTTGAAGTGTAAAAGAAAGAAAGAACCTTCAAGAACACCTCCCAAGCCCCAAAACTCTTGATTTCCCAAATCTCCTCTTTGGATCTTTGGTGAAATTTTTCATTCTTGGTACGTAGACGTAGCCCTCGTCATGGTGATCAACTTTAACTCTTGGTCCAAGCGATTTCGACCGACGAAACTCCGTGAATTGAAGGAAGAAAGGTAGAAATCTCTTTTTCTTTTCTCTCTTCTCTCTCTTTCTCTTCCAATGTGTGAAATCTGAAGAAAATAGGGAGAAAATTAGATAGTTCTCCCTATTTATACCCTTTAGTTGTGTGGTCCATGTTGCATTGCAATTTTTTTATTTTCGGGTCTATTTTTGTCTCAAAACGACTTAATTTTATCCCAATTTAAGTTCAATTTAATTTTATTTGAACTTTTCTCCAATTATAAAATTTGTTTATAAAATTCATTTTTTGGGACTTTTGTGAGGTCACCTGACATCCAGTTGTGTCATAAAATGTGAAAAATCTGGCTATCTCAAAATTTGATGAAAATTGACAAGTTGACTAGATTTTGCAAGACGAATCCAACGGTGAGGTTCGTTGCGTCATCCGAGTTCTATAGAAATATGTATTTTAAATCCATATTATAATAGAAAAATATCATTTTACCCTTTTTCAGAAAAAGTCCAAATTTACCCGAGTTTTACACAACACCTCAGAAAATCAAGAACTAAAAGTAAGAGAAAAGAATGAAAATTTAGTTGCAATCTTTAATTCCTCTCTAGCCTTTAAGTCCAATCTTCTTCGTGTCACTTCCTTTGATTCATGTATTCAATTTTCTTTTGATCCTTTGGTTTTTTCCTCTGTTAGCAGCCCTTAAAAATCAGTATATATCCTTTCCAAATCAAACCCTAGCATATATGTAGCGTTATGGTTCAATTTCAATTTAAAAACAAGTCAAAATTCATGTCCAGAGCCAACACAAGCACATAGGCACTAGCTTTACGCTGGAAATACGCTGTCTGGGTAGAATGTGGGCGCCTAGGCGCTGACTTTGCGCTGTCCCCTTTTAAGCCTAAAGCTTCCCTTGCTGCTTAGCCTTTAAAAATTCAACACTTAGACTCCAAATTGACCTTGTTTCCTTTCAAAATGATGATTCCTACAAAATAACATCAAAACACACAAAATAAATAAAAAGGAACAAAAAATATTTGAAAATTTACAATTTCATCAAGCCAAAAATACTCAATTCGTAGGTATAAAACCCACTTATCACTCCATCTGACCTATAAATACTCCCATTGTGGGAGCTTAAAAGGGAGTTGTAGAGAGCTTGATTGAGGCTTAGACTCCCATTCATATAGCTAGTCTTAGAATTATATTTGTTTGTATCAAGGGAGATAATTCATCTTTTGGTTAAGGAAGCAACCCTCCATCTTTTGGTTGAGGGAGCTACCCTCCAAAAGTGACTAGTTTTCTTCTACTTTTATTGTTCATTTCTTTCACTTCCATTGCTTGAGCTTCTTTCTTTCTTAGAGGAGTGAAACTCTTCCACTTTTCTAGAGCTTTACCAAAGTCGTGAAGGGTGGAACGTGATTCACTTATTCTTCGTTGAAGATCGGCTCCTTGTTTAGTGTGTTTCACTTTATAACTCCTCTACTTGGAGGGATTAGTATCACTCACTTTTCTAGCTTTACCCAAGCCATGAAGAGTGAGTACTTCCTCATTCACTCTTTAGTAAGGGATGATCAATATATATAAATTATCAAAAAATTATATTTGTGCATTTTTTTTATGCTTTAATGCTTTATATTTCACTTGCTTATTGAATGATTGAATGCATCTAGCAAAGCTAAGGTACTTTGTATAACTGTGGGTTCTTTTTATGTCATAGATGACTCTTGCATAGAAAGACCCGTTAGTTCAAGGCAAGTTACCCGGCTAGATCTTCATGCCAACATTTCAATCTTCACCATTATTGTGTCTTATTTAATGAATGGAACATTAATTTCATGGTTGGATGCCTTGTAGAAACAATTAATGATTATGTACCATGTTTTGTATAAATTAATGATTATGTTTGTGAGTCATCTCTGATCGTCTTTGTGACTGGCAAACGTTAAAGAACCAGATAGTGAGTCTTAAAGCATAGAAAGCATGGATGTTAAACTTTTTCGGTTCAGTCTACGAGTTTTGCACACTTTTCCTTCTGATGTGCATACACTGATCATGAGAAAAGCAACATTGGTGAGAAAGAATCAGATCCGAGAACAACAAGTGAAACCCCTGTGTGGCAAAAGCACTTTTGCTAAATACCGTCATGCCAAAAGACTTGGTGTCTATGAACAATATGGTAGAGTCTTTCACGATAATAAATATAACCAGTGTTCTGAACCAATTTTTGGTTGCACACTCGATCGATTAGACTAGATATTGAATGGACAGAGTAAGGATTATCCTAACACGCCATCCTATTCCGGTACTCTTTTTAACTGGTTTGTGAGAGATGAAATTGGTAGAGTTACTGGTTGCTCAAATGGCACGGAGACGGATGAAGACTCGGATTAGACTTCTTTTTAAACTGTGGAAAATTGTGCTATGGGATACAATCCAAGTGTCTGAATTTTTGTAAAAAGTGTAAAAAATCCTTTTGTACTAACTCTATTGACTGAAATGAAAATATGGGCAGAGTAAGGAATTCTTAGAATACCAACCTAAAGCGTGGGTAGGGCCTTATCCTGAGACGCCATGAATTTTTGGTTCAAATTTGTGTGTTTTGTCCTCTTTTATTGTATAATGTAGTGCAGAAAAATTTTGAAATATGTTTTTGAGTTTTATTCAACGTTCGAACCCCAATTGACGTTCGAACGTCGTCTGCTTACAGTAGTCAGCCTTTGATGAAGTCTCTAATGGAAACGAAAAGTATCGCCAATAATTCGTTCGAACGACAGGAGCTACAATACTTTGGTCTCTAAGAGAACTCAAAAGTACTGGGAGCTCACCACGTTCGAATGATATTTTAAAAATTCTTCTACATATGTTCAAACGTTATTGACGTTTGAATGATCCTTCTAAGGCTATAAAAGCCTAGATCGTCTTCCTCATTCCAAAACTCCCAAAATCCTTTAAAATCCCCTAAACCCTAGAACCCCTTTCCAGTACCCAGTCCTCAAAATATCCTCCATTCCCCATTTCCACTTGAAATCAACCTTTCCAAAACCATTCCCACATCAAAACTCCTCTTTTCACCAAGAAATTCAAGAGTTTCAGGCCCTCAAAAGTTCAAAACCGAAAAACACCAAGCCTAGAGTCAAACTCCTTGCCATGCGCTACCCAATGAGCCAGGAGCCTAATTTTTTGGAAGTGGTAGTTGAACTAAGAGAGGGGAGGCCACCACTCACTGAATAACCCTAATTAGTGTGTAAATAAAATAATTAAGTGATCAATTTTGTAAAATAAAATCGCTAAACATTATGAATTATAGTTTGTGTGCAAAGTAAAGTTTTTAATACTTTATGTGTAAATTTTAGGGTCAAATGCAGAAATAATGGGAAATACAATGCAATTTTGCAAGAGTTGAAACTATAAAGGACTAAGGTGTAATAAAGAATCATGGACAAATCAAAAGGCAACAAGTGGTAGCTCCAAAAGAAGACACCTTGCACTACTGCAAACCTTTAGGAAGGTTAAGGTAGGGGTTAGGACCCCCCGGCACATGGAAGCTTCAGAACGCGACAAGTGGAAGTCTAAGACTGTGACATCTAGCTCTGCTGCAAGGATCAACATTCCTATAGGGTGAGAAGGGGTTTAGGACCCCTCCTTGGCCGAAATTTCACCCTCCCCTATAAATAGGGGTCTTGCCTTCATTATTCAAGAGACTTGAAACATTCCACTCCAAGTACTCCAAGCCTTCACAATACCATTTCAAGAGAAAATTTCCTTCCTACCAAGAAAGCTAGTCGGCCATCAAAGAGAGAAAGAAAAGAGAGAAAGAAAAAGCCTTTGAAAGCTGGTCCATTTGTTACTCTGTATTTCTACATTTATGAAATATCTTTCTATTCGGATGGTTGAACTACCGCCACTTTTTTTTGTCTTGAATGATATTAAGGGTGGTTGTGTTTCAATTGTTCCTTGTGAAAGAAGTTTTATTTTAAATGTAATGAATACTACCCACACTTCTTGCTTGTCTGTAGCAATGGAGCGTGAGTAGTCGTTTATACCCTCTAGTGTGAGGGGAACATATGTATATTACTGTTTAGATTATGAAAATGTTGATGTTTTATTTATACGTTTATTTATATATGTATTATATGCTTAATGCATTATATAGTGATGTGTAGAATTTCGGTGTTGTGCCTTGGATTATATCATCAGTATATCATAAGACCCGCTGGTCTAACAACCACGACGTTTCTATCGGTATGGCTTTGCTTCCACCGAAATGCTGAGGAAGTTGACTGATGTGTGGTACAAACCTAAATGATCCTCATGAATGGCTTGTCCTTCTGGATTATTAGGGTTGATTATTAATATATATAATTATTATGACAGTCTAACAACCACGATGTTCCTATCGGTATGGCTTTGCTTCCACCGGAACATTGAGGCTATTTAACTGGCACATCTATACTTAGTGTAGCTTAAGAAGCAGGTGTGTTATAATATATTTCCACCAGTGTAGCCTAAGAAGCAACTGTGTTAGGGCTTATTTACATCAGACTTGCCAGTTGACTTTCCAGGAACATGGGAGTTAATTGTTGTGAGGTAGCATTTCCAGTATCTAACCAATATAATGCATATGGGACCCTTAAACTGAAGGGTATCTTTTATATTCTTGTTGCTAACGCATTTATTTATGCACTTTATTATTTCTGTCATTAATCTGTTTTATTTACGCATTTTATTATCTCTGCACTTTATTTTCGCATTGCTTTTACTTAAATAAACTAGTTATCAAACTAAGCTCACACCACATGCTATAAAACAATATTCTGCTTCAAACAACACTTTTAATTTTTTTATTTATTTTATTTTATAGTCTAAATTACTAAACTCTTCGTGGGATCGATACTTGGACTTAAAACTGAGAAAATTATAATTTGACCGCTTATACTTGGGTGTACAATATAATTTAATTTAGACCACTAAAAAGAATTACACAGAAAAAGAATTACTTGATGTTGTATTTGCATTAGATAATTTTCGATCATATATGGTTGGATCGTCAATTGTAGTATTTACAGATCATGCAGCTTTAAAATATTTGCTTACTAAGAAAGAAGCTAAACCACGTCTCCTACGATGGATTTTATTACTTCAAGAATTTGATCTTATCATAAACGATAAGAAAGGAGTAAAGAATGTGGTAGCGGATCATTTTTCAAGATTAAATTATGAAGTAACAGAGGAACCAATTCTGATTAGAGAAACCTTTCCAGATGAACAACTTTTAGCAATTACCGAAGTACCATGGTATGCAGATATAGCCAATTATCTGGCTACTGGTACTATTCCTTCTAATTATACTTGGTCTGATAGAAATAAGTTCCTAAGTGAGGCATGTAATTTTTTCTAGGAAGATCCTTATGTGTTTAAATACTGTAAAGGCCAAATAATAAGACGATGTGTGCCTAATCATGAAATCCATCAGGTAATTCAGTTTTGTCACTCTGAACCTTGTGGAGATCATTTTGCTTCAAAGAAAACCACTGCTAAAATTCTACAGTGTGGATTTTATTGGCCAACACTTTTTAAAGCTGTTCATATCTTTTGTTTAAGTTGTGACAGGTGTCAAAGAATGGGGAATATTTCAAAAAGAAATATGTCTTTAAACCCTATTTTAATTGTTGAAATTTTTGATTGTTGGGGCATCGATTTTATGAGACCATTTCCTCCATCCTTTGGATATCTGTATATTTTGGTTGCAGTTGACTATGTTTCTAAATGGGTAGAGGCAATTCCATGTAGAAATAATGATCATAGAACAGTGATCAAATTTTTAACAGAAAATATTTTATCCAGATTTGAAATTCCTCGAACAATCATCAGTGATGGTGGATTACATTTTTGTAATAAAATTTTTGAGAATCTTATGAAAAAATACTCAATTTCACATAAAATATCCACTCTGTATCATCCCCAAACAAGTGGTCAAACTGAATTAGCTAATAGGGAAATAAAATACATTTTAGAAAAGACAGTAAATCCAGATCGTAAGGATTGGTCATTAAGATTGACTGATGCGCTTTGGGCTTGCCGTACTGCATATAAGACTATTCTACGAATGTCTCCTTATCGGTTAGTGTATGGTAAACCGTGTCATTTGCCTGTAGAATTAGAACATAGAGCTTATTGGGCAATCAAAATGATGAATTTTGATATGGATAAAGCTGGAATATCACATAAACTTCAAATCAATGAGTTAGAAGAATTAAGAAATGAAGCTTATGAAGATGCAAAAATTGTGAAATCCAGAACCAAAATATTCCATGACAAGAATATTGTGCGAAAATCATTTAAACCATCTCAAAAAGTTCTGTTATATAATACAAAGCTTCGTTTATTCCCTGAAAAACTAAGATCTAGATGGATAGGACCGTATATAGTCAAGCAAGTTTTCGACTATGGGGCAATTGAAATTGAAAATCCAATAACTGGGACTATCTTCAAAGTAAATGGACAAAGACTTAAGCCATACTATCTGTTCTGCTTTTTGATCCAGTCTATATGCGCTAAAAATATATTGTTAGTTGTTTGTAAGTAATAATACTAATTATGTGTAATTTATTTGACAGATTAAACTTCCTGCGTAAAAGCCAGATATCATAATCTCTGAAAAACAACAGATTCCTGGTTTTTACAAGGGCGGGCTATTTTTGTATTTACATTTCAAATACTGTTTGTGTTTAAAATAGTAATTGTAATTTAAGAAGTTATGTCCGTCTTTGTGACTAGTAGACGTTAAAGAACTGGATAATGAGTCAATTTTGAATAATTTTTCGAGTCATCTTTAATTAAAAAAAATTTAAATGGACGAAAAATTATTTTGGTTAAGTTTAGTTTTATTACGTCATTTTCTGAAAGATATACATACGTTGATCGTGCAAAAAGCTAGATATGTTAGAAATTTAGAGATTTTCGAAAGCCAAGCACGACCCCTTTGTGGAAAAAGTACATATGCTAAACATCGACGAGCAAATCGTCTTTGTGCTTGCGTAAAATGTGGTCGTACAGAACATTTGAGACAATATAATAAGTGTGCGGAACCAATTTCAGGACGAGCATCTGATCGTTTAGGGTGGATTAGGTATGGGCAGAGTAAGGATTATCCTGAGGCGTCATCCTATTCTACCCCAATGTTAACAAGACACGTGAGAAGTGAAATTAATCGTGTCACTGGTATTACTGAGCCAGATAATTCTGATTCTGACTAAATATGATCAATAAGATGTATAATTTTGTGAATGTATATAAAATGTAAATAACTATAGGATGAAATAGGAAAATCAGTAAATATTCAACAACAAATAAACATTAAAAACCCACCAATTTTTTTACAAGAAAAATAAAAGAGTGGTTAACAAAGTTTTTTAGAATGGCTATTTAATTTTGTAAATTGCAGGAAATACAGGAAAAAGAGCAGAATTCCAAAAAATCAGAGCAGCATTCTGCAGTTACAAATCAGGAACCAGTCAAGAAAAAAATATGGATTCAAGACAACAAACAAGAAGGTCTTCAAGCCAAGCACAGAGGGATCGAATTTCGCAACTTGAGGCACCTCCACAATAACCTCAATTGGGAAGTATCTTCAATGAGGTGATGTTTGAAAATTTGGACCAACAGTTTTGGTATGATGTTAATTTTCTAACTAAAACTATTATTTATGAAAGAACAGTAATATATGAAGATTTTGAGAACCTAGGAATAAGACAAATTCTCCATGAAAGAGGATGGTTACATTATGTTAGGTTATCTGTTCCTGCTTATGACTGCTTAGTTCGGGAATTTTACAGTAATGCTAAAATTAAAGAGAAAAAACAATTGTGTGTATTTGTACGGCGTAATGTTTTTCATGTTACACCGACTTCTATAGCCAATTGACCACCCAACCCACAATATCCGTACACTTAACAACCTAATTTGCATAAGGTAGGAAAAGAATTAACAGGAAATTCACAATTTGTTTGGGGACGCCCAAATAATTACATTAAACAAGGAGAGCTAACAGACAAATACCGAATTTTGAATATGATAACAGTGTACAGTTTGTTACCTCGAGCTCAAAAGAATCAAATCTTTATTGAGCAGGCTTATTTTTTATATGCATTTGGGATGGGACACGCAATTGACCTGCCAAACTTAATCTTAGAGCAAATGATACTCACTGTGGATAGAAAGAAACTCACACTCCCATATGCTATGTTAGTTTCTCAATTATGTAGGAATGAAGGTGTGATCATCAATCCAATATGGTCAACAGTTAATCATCCTAGAGTATTGGATAAAACTTCATTAAAAAAAAGTCATGGAGGACAACTGGAAAACCAACAAGGAATACCCTCACCACAAGAAGAGGAACCATTTTGGGTACCTGAAGAATTCATATCACAAGAGCAGCAATTACAAGAGAATCAACCATACATTCCAATGGATGACAGAACTAATAGATGCATCTTACTAGAGGTGGAGAACAATATTACTCAGATCAACAAACGCATGGATGAATATGAACAAAACCAAGCTAAGATTTTGAAGCTACTTCGAGATCGTTTCGGAGAAGGGTCTTCTACTTCCTAAACAGACTGGAGATTCTACAAAACAATTTGTTTTCTTTCACTCATCTTTTACATTATGCACTTTTACTTTATGCACTTGCACTTCAAATTATTCTATATTTTGAACATATTTATATGTTTTAAATTTGTTTGTGTTTTAAACTAGTTCATGTATGAAAATTTTAAGTTAGGAAGACTAGTTCATATGATTCATAGTTAAATTAAGTTAATATTCCTATGTTTTGTGAAAATAGCCTTAATCTGATCACGCAGGATTTTTATACTTTAGTTGTATAGTATCTAAATATTTTTATTCAAACTTATCTTTAGAAGCACACATAGATTTATGTGTTGATAAAAACCATTTGAAATGTTACACTCTTTACATATATAGTGGAGATGCGAAACCTAATGTAGATTTTGAACCAATATATTTTGGAGAGGTATTCTACATCTACTCAAATATTTGATTCAGCGGTAACCTTTCTTTGAATAATCTCATTAATTTTGTCTTAATTAGCACTTGTTAGATTATATTATCAACATTGTCCTTGAAACTCTTTTAAATAGAAATGATACAGCTGGATAATTTCTGGAAAATGATCTTAGGCCCTTTGCCATTAATTTTGAGCCTTGACCATTTCTTTTACAAAATTAAATCCTTAGTAAGCCATGATTGAGCCTAAAAGAGTATAAAGTCTTTTCATTAAAACCCCAAAAAATACCCATGCCATAGAAAAAAAATATCAAACCTACCTTGGCTACATAATTTTCTTGCACCCTCTTTTAAATCAAAATGATGTTTTATTAAAAAAAAAAATGTGTGGTGAGTAGTGATGGAGCGAAAAACGCACTCACTCATAAACACGTGTTAAAAATGAGATGAAGCGTAAAACGCACTCATTCAATAAAAAGTGAGATGGAGCGTAAGATGCACTCACCAAGAAAGTGAAAAAAAAAAAGAGGTGTGCCACAATATAAAGGGTAGCTTTTGAATTCTATAGACGTCATTTCTTAAACCCTAAAGCCAATGGCCACATTACAACCTAAAGAAAGTCCTTTTTGATTCCAGAAATCATGCATCTGTACTAATTCTATCTTATAAAAGGAGAATGTTGATAATATGTCTAGTATAGTGTTGATATCCACTCATGAGATTATGTCAAATTTAAATTTTATTCAAATATTTGTTCTTCAAATACTTATATGTGATATTATTTCCTTTGCTAACAATATTTCAATCACATGTAACTTGTGAGAATAGTCACTATAATGAATATGTATTATTTGCTGAGTATATTCCAGGAAAGGATTGACATCAAAACTATCATGAAAGAGGGTAATATTTCTTGAGTAATTTTTGAAACAAAAGAAATCATCACACACACACAAGTTTGTATAAAAATATATAGATAATGTTACGACTAACGTGTGTTACTCTTATAGTGATCAGAAAAAGGAACTATTCTAGCAAGACAGAAAGAATATTGATCTAATTATCTTTGTGGAAAGTATGAATTATAAACTCCTAACTACTGAAATTTGTAGGTAGCTTCACTGGAAACCTTCATGAGACAAAACTTGTCCACTAGGGATCACATAGGGTTTAATGGCTTATTGAATATGTTAAATGCAATCGTGAAAAAATTACGAAAATGATTTTACTTCTATTTATGTTTTATTTTGTGTTATAATCTATATTTACTAGGGACTAGTAAAATTTAAGTTAGGGGGTGTGATTAACCTTAATTAGTATGTAAATAAAATAATTAAGTGATCAATTTTGTAAGATAAAATCGCTAAATATTATGAATTATAATTTGTGTGCAAAGTAAAGTTTTTAATTCTTTATGTGTAAATTTTAGGGTCAAATGCAGAAATAATGGAAAATATAATGCAATTTTGCAAGAGTTGAAACTATGAAGGACTAAGGTGTAATAAAGAATCATGGACAAATCAAAAGGCAACAAGTGGTAGCTCCAAAAGAAGACACCTTGCACTACTGCAAGGCTTAACCTTTAGGAAGATTAAGGTAGGGGTTAGGACCCCCCGACACATGGAAGCTCCAGAACGCAACAAGTGGAAGCCTAAGACCGCGACATCTAGCTCTACTGCAAGGAACAACATTCCTAAAGGGTGAGAAGGGGGTTAGGACCCCTCCATGGCCGAAATTTCACCCTCCCCTATAAATAGGGGTCTTGCCTTCATTCTTCAAGAGACTTGAAACATTCCACTCCAAGTACTCCAAGCCTTCACAATACCATTTCAAGAGAAAATTTCCTTCCAACCAAGAAAGCTAGCCGGCCATCAGAGAGAGAAAGAAAAAGCCTTTGAAAGCTGGTTCGTTTGTTACTCTATATTTCTACACTTCTGAAATATCTTTCTATTCGGATGGTTGAACTGCTGCAACTTTTTTTGTCTTGAATGATATTAAGGGTGGTTGTGTTTCAATTGTTCCTTGTCAAAGAAGTTTTATTTTAATTGTAATGAATACTACCCACACTTCTTGCTTATCTGTAGCAATGCAGCGTGAGTAGTCGTTTATACCCTCCAGTGTGAGAGGAACATATGTATATTACTAGTAAGATTATGAAAATGCTGATGTTTTATTTATACGTTTATTTATATATGTATTATATGCTTAATGCGTGATATAGTGATGTGTATAATTCTGGTGCTATGCCTTGAATTATATCATCAGTATATCATAAGACCCGTCGGTCTAACAACCACGGCGTTTCTATCGGTATGATTTTGATTCCACCGAAATGCTGAGGAAGTTGACTGATGTGTGGTACAAACCTAAATGATGCTCATGAATGGCTTGTCCTTTTGGATTATTAGGGTTGATTATTATTATATATAATTATTATGACAGTCTAACAACCACGATGTTCCTATCGGTATGGCTTTGCTTCCACCAGAACGTTGAGGCTGTTTAACTGGCACATCTATACCTAGTGTAGCTTAAGAAGCAGCTGTGTTATAATATATTACCACCAGTGTAGCCTAAGAAGCAACTGTGTTATGGTTTATATATATGCACTTGGAATCATGAGATCAAATGAATAACTTACGTATTCCTCATGAATATCTTGTCCTTTTGGTTTGCTTGGATTAATTAGTTGACATAGATATAACCGGTGTAGCTTAAGAAGCAGTTGTGTTATAATATATTACCACCAGCATAGCCTAAGAAGCAGTTGTGTTATGATCAGTTGTGTTATGATTTATTTACATCAGACCTGCCAGTTGACTTTCCAGTAACCTGAGAGTTAATTGTTGTGAGGTAGCATTTACAGTATCTAACCAATATAATGCATATGGGACCCTTAAACTAAAAGGTATCTTTTATATTCTTGTTGTTAACGCATTTACTTACGGACTTTATTATTTCTATCATTAATCTATTTTATTTACGCATTTTATTATCTCTGCACTTTATTTCCGCATTGCTTTTATTTAAATAAACTAGTTATCAAACTAAGCTCACACCACAAGCTATAAAACAATATTCTGCTTCAAACAACACTTTTAAAATTTTTATTTATTTTATTTTATAGTCTAAATTACTAAACTATTCGTGGGATTGTTAGTTGGACTTAAAACCGAGAAAATTATAATTTGACCACTTATACTTGGGTGTACAATATAATATAATTCAGACCACTAAAAAGTGTGAATCACTCACTCTGAGATACGACAAGGCTCGATTCCCCACTGCCCTAAAAACTGACAGGTATAATAACTTTTACCAAAAGCATGTTGTGGTTTGTGAGCGAGATATAGTCTTGCCTAATTTTGTGGAATTGGGTTTGACTGCGGAGATGGAGAAGAGAGGTTGGATTTTGTATTTGCAGAACGACAGAGATGCCTTAATTGACTTGGTACGGGAGTTTTACTGCAACACCAAGATAGTCAATGGAGCTATAAGCACCTATGTGAGGGGAATCCACATTGACGTGGATGAAAATTATAAACAAGAGATAAGAAGAGAGGTCCCTCGAGTCTTGAATCCTACCTATGCCCCAAAAAAGAATGTGGCAATGAATATTGTGGGGAAGGAGTTGACAGGGGTAGCTGATTTTTCATGGACGAGGAAGAGATTTTTTAGGCAAGGGGAGCTCACTTACAAATACAAAATACTAAACTTGATTGTAGTGGCAAATTTTGCTCCTATAGGAAGAAAGAATGAAATTCTACCTGAAATGGCCCACCTCCTCTACGCTATTGGGAAAGGCCACAGTATACACCTCCCTCTCTCATCTTAAATGAAATGAAGAAAGGGTGCGATGTGAAGCGGAATTCGCTACCATTTGGCACCCTCGTGACAGAGATATGCAAGGACAACCGGGTTAGGGTGAAACCATAAATGGAGATCCAGAAGCCAATGGGGCCACTAAACAAGGCATCTTTTAGGAGAAGCCAAAGTTATAGTGGCACCTTAGCGGCGAGACAAGAGGTGCCACCGACCCAGGGAGTTGATGAGGTACAAGACGAGCTTGATGCACAGGAGGAGAGGAAGTTGGAGAGAGAGATGGAGACAGAGAGAGAGTAGCAAGAGGCAAGCCCTAGCATGACCACCCAACGTTCTTTATAGGATATCATGCTTAGCATTGAAGATAAGCAGAATGAGATCCTTAGTCTCTTGAGGGGTGGAGCTAGTAGAGATGGTGGGCCTGCATGAGCTGATGGAGATAGAGGAGATTGAGAAGGATATTTTTGTTCTTGAGTGGAGTTGGGTGTTTTGTTTATCTCTTCTTAGATATGATTCTTCTTTGGGTGTTCTTGGGGATGTTTTGTAGATGATTGTGAATATTTATTTCTGTTCTTGGGAGTGGATGGTTGTTTTATAGATGTTTGTGGATTTTTGAAATCTATGTTTTGGTCACTTTTTGTGTGGATGGATTGAATCATTGATATTATTGTAAACATCATATTCTATGGAATGAATTATTCAGTTTGTCACTTTTCTTTGTTTAAATATGTAGAATTAGCACTTTGGTAATTCTTGATAACAAATGAAACAAATGTGCATTCGAAGGTTGCTTCTTAAAATGACTAAAGCATATGATCAGTTTGACACCTCAACTTAGCAACCAAGACTTGAAACCACATTTCTTGGAAAACTGATATTATCTCTATGCTTAAATTGTCGAATGCACATTAGTATTTTTCATTCTTAAGGTACAAGATGATCAAACTCGAAAATGGAATCGCTATATAACCAACATTCCTTGAAACGCCCGACATAACCAGTGGAGATGACAGAGAATATCATGGTAAGTTTAGAACTTTGCGATGATTGCTTTGATTGACGCAACTAAAGTGATCTATCTACATCTCCCACAAGGAACTTTTGCATGCAACACATACATGTGCACATAATTGAGAAAGGATCTTAGGCCATTTTTGATTTAACTTTGAGCCTTAGACATTTCTTTCACAAAGTATATCCCTAGTCAGCCATGCATGAGCTTTCATTAAATGAGTTCTTTTTCAAAAACCACATACGATAACCAAGCCATAAGAAAATATACTTGACATACCTTGCTATCTAATTTTCTTGCACCCTTTTACAAATCACTATGATACAGAAAAGCAAGAGAAAGAAAAAAAAAAAAAGGACTATGGTGGCTACTGTTCAATTGAAGAAAAGTTGGTGCAAACAACTGAAAAGGAAAAGAGACAAGATAAACAGAGAATTGCCAAGAAAGTGAAAAATGAGAAAAGTGAAAGAAAGAAATACAAGTTCTTGGGAAAAGACCGAAAACTAAGAAAGAGATGTGCTACAATACATAAGGAAAAGATAGCTTGTTGAATACCATTAATGTTATTTCGTTAGCCACTGACCTTTGGCCACATTACAACCTACCAAAATCCCTAGGTGATCTCAAGTCTGATGCATATGTATGTCGTCTACTATAAGTGGGGTATGTTAACTAGAATTTCTTTATTTGCATCAATATTCTTCCATGAGATTATGCCAAAGTAAAGTCTGTTTTCCTCAAAACTTCACTCTTATACTAATTGTGCATGAGATTTTTCGATTGGCCATCTTCTGATCACATGACCTTTGAGAGATAAGTCATTATAATTGGAGCAATTTGTTTTGCTGAGAGCATTCTGAGAAAGGTTTGTGAAATCAAAGCTATCCATGGAAGGTGAAAAAAGGGGAATGATTGATATCTACCAATTCTTGTTTCTAGAATGACCATCCTACTACTCACAAAATTCCAATGCTAATGTGACAAGTGCTAATTTTTACTAAGAGTGAGTACCAATGGAAAAGAAATGTAGGGGATAAGTCATGATTGAGGGTTGAGTGTCTCAACGACCATGATGCCAATTCATTTTTTAGTCAACAATCTCACATACACACTTGTTTGACTGAAATTTATGGGTAGCTTCACTGAAAACCCTCACGAGACAACACTTGTCCACTAGGGTAAACCTAGCGGTTCAATGGCTTGTTGCATAAGCTAAATGCAACCGGATGACCTATGAAAAAGGCATTTACATTCCAATGTTGTTGTATTACTAGAGACTAGCAATATTTAGGTTGGGGAGTGATTAGTGCTTAAATTTAGCATTTTCCTATGAATTTTTGGGTGTAATTGTGCTTTGATGGAATTTATGTGATGACATTTCAGGACCTAAAGTGAACAAAGCTCAAGAACAACAAATATCAAACTTGAATGTGAAATAAGTGCATTAGGGAACAAAATTGGAGAAGGTTGGGACAAAGCAACCATGTTCGAATGTCCACTTGAACTATGAGGAGACCAGACTGCTAAGACCTAGCTTGTTGCAGTTAAGAAGGAGGACCTTGAAGTACTGGAGTACCACATTTGAACGCCAACTACCTTTTGAACGTCCACATGACTTGAAGAAAGATCAGAGTGATGAGTGCAAAACTCCAAGCCCTACATGGAGTGTGGAAGTGGGTTTCCATAAAAGACCAAGACCACTTAAGTGATGTGGTCACATCCCATCTAGCGTTCGATCGGCCCTAAAGCAAGACTAGAAGACACGTTCGAACGTCAGACAACGTTCGAATGCCACTAAAGCAAAACAAAAGACAACATTTGAACGTCAATTCATGTTTGAACGTCCTCCACAGACTGCCTACAAAGTAGTTGGTTTTCATGGGCGGCATACACTATTCACTCATCCTCTCTTATCTTCTTGTTCCCCCCCCCCCTTTCCTTGCCTATAAATACTCCCACTAAGGGAGCTTAAGGGGGCATTCTTCCTCTTGTAAAGTAAGGAGCTAGAGCTTGGTTTGTAGGTTTAGACTACACCAAGAACTAGTAACGAGTTTGTATGGAGGATTAGACTCCCACTGATTTTGATTAATCTTAGATGTATGCTATATTTGCATGTGTTACATCTCTTCGTTGAGGAAACAACCCTCCAATTTTTGGTTGAGGAAGCAACCCTCCACTTGTTGGTTGAGGAAGCAACCCTCCATATTTTGGTTGAGGAAGTCACCCTCCAAGAGTAACTAGCTTTCTTTTACTTTCAATGTTCTTTTGTTTCACTTCCATTGCTTGAGCTTCCTTCTTCCTTGGACGAGTGAAACTCTTCCACTTTTCTAGAGCTTTACCAAAGCTGTGAAGGGTGGAAGGTGATTCACTTATTCTTTGGTGGAGAACGGCTCCTCACTTATTGTACTTTACTTTGTAAGCTATATACTTAGAGGGATGAGCATCACTCACTTTTCTAGCTTTATCCAAGCCATGAAGAGTGAGTAGTTCCTCATTCACTCTTTAGTAAGAGGTGATGAATATGTAGAAATTATCCAAAATTTATATTTGTGTGTTTTTTTTATGCTTTAATGCTTTATATTTTACTTATTGAATGATTGAATGTATCTAGCAAAGTTAAGGTACTTTGTATAACTATGGGTTCTTTCTATGTCATGGATGACTCTTGCATGGAAAGACCCGTTGATTCAAGGCAAGCATCCTGGCTAGATCTTCATGACAACAATTCAATCTTCAATGTTATTGAGCTTTATCCAAAGAATGGAACATTAATGCCATGGTTGGATGCCTTGTAGAAATACTTGCTTGTTTGTAGACGGGTTAAATCTCGGCACAAGCAATTCTTGTCAACTTCTAGAACGGTATCAGAATTATGTGCTTAATTCTCACAGTCCATTTTTATCTTCTAATTAACTTGTTGTTGACACGAGAATTAATTGAGTTATCTAGCACAACTATAATAAATTGGATGATTAACTACATGTTCTGATCCTCGAGCTAAAGGGTGACTATTATACATTTAAATTTATCTTATATTTTGTCTAGAAAACTCTTGGAAAGAATTTTATATTCTATTTAGGAAATCCCACAACTTCAAACTCTCAAGGTTTCTAGTTACTTGGTCTCTACTACTGCTCACTTCGAAACACCAATCATAGTTCCCTAAGGATTCGACTCTGGACTCAACTGGATTATTATTACAGCTTGACTGCCTGCACTTGGGTGTACACATTTCGGATCCAGTCATTTATATTAAACCATAACACAACAACTGCTTAGGTTAGCTGGTGGTGTATGCAACAACTGACTAATTCAAGTAAACTAGAAGGTCAAGCCATTCAGGAGGAATACTGGAATTACTCAATTGGCAGTTTTATGCATCAGTTAAACAACCTTAGTGAACTAGAAGGTCAATTCATTCAGGAGGATCACTTAGGTTATTCATCTGACAACTTTATACCATGCAACAATTAAACATCCTTAGTGCAGCAGAAGGTGAAGCAATTCAAATGGAACACTTTAGATAATCCATCGGTAGGTTGATGATTCACTGATCACATAATTTTGGCCTACGTATTGAACTAAAAGAAATGGCTATTCTGAGACTTCACTCATCAATAACCAATCAATGGACTTTTACTTAAAACCCCATTGCGTATATCACTGTATCATGCATGAAGTACATAATAGTAGATAGTATCATATAGAATATTAAGTACTGCTCAGTGTTTATAACCATGAGCATATTATAAATATAACCATCCATCAGTTAAGGGAGGTATATATATCAATAAAGCATAATTAAACATCGACATTTCCATAATTTAACCAATAATATACATATGTTTACCCCTCACTAAAGGGTATAATTAAACTACTCACACTCCATTGCTATAAACAAGCAAGAAGTGCGGGTAAGTTTCATTAGAATACTAAATATAATATAAACACTGACACTCATTTATCATGGAATAATTGAAATACAACCACCCTTAATATCAATTTTAACACAAAGGTGGCAGAACTTCAACTCTCTAAGAAGAAAGGCATAACAAAAAGGTAGAAATAACAGAATTCTGGTTGGGAAGTAGGTTGGATAGGATCTCCCCTTGGATTCTTGAATCTCTCCCTAAATTTCTCTTTCTTTTTCTCTCCTTTGGATCCTCCCTAGAGCTCCCCCTCTTCGACCATCCAAAAAAAAAGGCTGCAAAGCCTATTTATAGGCAAAATAGAAGTTGATGGTGGAAGGATAACCTTGAACCACATAAGACAACCATTAGAACGCCGCCGCCACCACCATCCGAACGGTGCTGGTTTGCTAGAACGTGGTGGTAGTCCCACAGTGTTCTAGCATGTTCTATGTTAATATTACATTTACACCCCTGTTGGTTCATAGCTTTGACAGATTGCTCCACTTGCTTTCTGCACAAAAACCATAAAATTTCAAACATTACACACATAAGACCCTGATTTACTCATTAACCCTAATTTATAATTTTTAACTGTTTTATCTTACAAAATTTACTTATTTAATTATTTTAATTTACATATTGATTAGGGTTAATCACACTCCCCAACCTAAAATTTACTAGTCCCTAGTAAATAAAAATAAACTTACTTTAGTAAATTTTCACCATTGTATTTAGCATATACAACAAGCCGTTAAACCCTAGGTGATCCCTAGTCGACTAGTTTTGTCTCATGAAGGTTTTTAATGAAGCTATCTACAAACATCAATAGTTAGGAGTTCATATTTCATATTTTTCCAAATAAAATTAAATCCATATTCCACTGTATTACTAGAATACATTCTTTTTTTGATCACTATAAGAGTAACACGTGTTAGTTTTACCATTATCCATATATTTTTATACAAACTTGTGTGTGTGTGTGTGCAATGATTTCTTTATCTCAAAAATCACTTAGAAAATATTACCATCTTTCATGGTAGTCTTGATGTCAATCCTCCTCTAGAATACACTCAACAAAGAATACATATGTTATAGTGACTATTCACTCAGTAATTACATGTAATTAGAATATTGTTAATAAAGCAAATAATTTCACATGTAATAAATCAGTAGAGTGGTTATTTGAATAGAACTATAATTTGACATAATCTCATAAAAGGATATGAACACTACATTAAACATATTATTAACATTCTCCCTTTTTGGATTGGTAGGATTAATACACATGCATGACCTCAGAAACGAAAAGGACTTTCTTACGGTTGTAATATAGCCATTGGAGTAGGGTTTAAGAAATGACGTCAATGAAATTCAAAATATATCCTTTCTTCATATTGTGGCACACATCTTCATAGTTTTCTAAGACTTTCACATTCTTTTCTTTCATTTTTTCAATTTTTTCACTTTCTTGGCTCTTTTTTTTTCTTTCTTTTGTCTCTTTAAATTTCTTTCACAAATTTTTCTTTTCTTTGCTCTTTTCTACCTTGTATTCATCTTGTACTTTTCTGTGTCATACTGATTTAGAATAGGGTGCAAGAAAATTACATAGCAAAGGTAGGTTTAATATATATTTTCATGTGGCTTGGGTATTTTTTGGGTTTCATGAAAAGAATTTATACTCTTTTAGGTCCAGTCACGGCTAACTAAGGATATACTTTTGTAAAAGAAATGGTCAAGGCTCAAAATTAATCAAAAATGGCCTAAGATCATTTTCCATAAATCATACACTTGCATAATTCCTAAGTAAAATTTTTAGGGATAATGCTAATAATACAATCTAATGACTGCTAATCAAAACAATATTAATGAAATTATTCATAGAAAATTTACCGTTGAATTGAAGATTCTTATTTGTGTAGATGTAGAATATCTCTCAAAGAAAAGATTGGCTCAAATTCTGCAATTGGTTTTACATCTCCACTATATATGCAAAGAGTGTAATATTTCACAAGGTTTCCAAAATAAAGAAATCTATTTGTGCTCAATATAATAAGTTTAAACAGAAATATTAAGAAAATGTACAACTAAAATATGAAAATCCCGTGTGATCAAATTAAGACTATCCTTGCAAAACATGGGAATAATGACCTAATTCAACTGTGAATTATATGAAATAATCCTCCTAACTTAAAAACATGAGTTCCACATTAACTAACAAAAACAAACTTACTAACAAAAACAAGTTCAAAACCAAAAATACGTTCAAAACATAAAGTAAATTCAAGTGTATAAATAAGAGCAGAGTAAGAGATAGCAAAGGTCTATAGAATCTCCAGTGTCTCTAATCAAGATGTAGACGGGCCTCCATCAAATGCTGTTGGAGTAGCCTCAACATTTTAACCTGGTTTTGCTTATAATCAACCATACGTTGATTGATCTGGGTGATGCTGGTCCCAAACTAGGTAATAGCGGTTTCCAATCCTCGCAATATTTGTTTGTCAGTCCTATCATCCACTGGTATGTATAGCTGATCTTGCGGTAGAGGCTGCTCTGGTGGAAAAAATTCTTTAGGTCCTTGGAATAGTGCTTGACAAAATTCCTTGTTGTTTCCTAATCTCTAAACATCACATTTTAGCATGTATAGTATATGAATGAAGGGGAGTGGCACTCTCCTAGGGATGATGTCAAAAGAAAGGGCAATGGAATGGTGGATGAATGAGATTTCAAATGTGAGTATGTGTGAACAAAAGTGCTCCCCAAGCGCAAGGAGACTTTCGCAGATCGTGTGTTACTTGGTGGTATTCCAAGGTCATTTCCACGGGGAAGGAAGTAAACCAAGAGGAAGGCGATTTTGGGAGAAAGAAAGTGTAAAATCTTTGATTGGTTTGGTGAATTTGTTTTTATGCTAGTAAAATGAGAAACAAATGTTGAAAAATCCAAGAGGTCAGTCCAATAGGAATATTATCTCAACTCGAAACCCTTCTCCAATAGAGCATGAATGAACGATTGATTCGTGGGAAGCTAGGGGTAAGATTGGTGAGTATCTAAGCATAAACCATGACTAGGCCTATGGAATATCAAAGACTCACCAAGTTTTCCACCCTTAACCCAATTAAACCAAACCATTGAACTCTGAAAGAGGGGAGGAGAATGAGTTGAAATTGTATACCCAAGTGGAGGTTCCTCTTGGTTTTGCCAACTAAGAGATTTAGCTATTCATGCTTAAAATAAAGACAACAATATGATGAGAAGACATTATGAAGAAATAAAAACTAGAGCTAAGCATAAACGAAATGCATAAGTATAACTTCCGGATAATCACCTCTTACTAAAGATTGGATGAGAAACTACTCACTCTTCATGGCTTTGTTAAAGCTAGAAAAGTGAGTGATGCTCATCCCTCCAAGTAGAGGAGTTACAAGGTAAAACACTTTACACAAGGAGCCGATCTTCGACAAAGAATAAGTGAATCACGTTCCACCCTTCATGGCTTTGGTAAAGCTCTACAAAAGTGGAAGAGTTTTACTCCTATAAGAGAAGAAGGAAGCTCAAGCAATGGAAATAAAAGAAAGCAATAACACAATAAAAGAAAGCAATACTTAAAGTAAAAGCAAGCAATAAATTAAAAGAAAGCAATAATACATCAAAACAAAAGAAATACTTAAAGAAAGTAATAAGCAATAATACTTTTGGAGGGTATTCTACTACCAAAAGATGAATGTTTTACATGTCCTATGGGGTGGTATTTATAGGCAACAAGGGAGGGTGAAAGTCTTGTTAGGTGACTTCAAATCTTGTTAGGTGGCCTTGAATCTTTGATCCCCCTTTGTTTTGAGCTTTGATAATTGGCACCCCAATAGTTTGTTGCTTTAATGCAATTGGCTCCCCTGTAGTTTGTAGCTTTGACGTAGAAAACCCTGAGAAGAACAACAATTAATGCATTATCCTTTATTCACACACTAACTCTAATTTGATTTATTTTGACTAGTTTACTTTATTCAACTAACACAATTTACCTATTAAATTATGCCTTAATTAGGGTTAATCACAACCCCTAACCTAAACATTACTAGTCCCTAGTAATAACTAACAACATAACAAAATAAAATAACTTTCGTAGATAATGCGATTGCATTTAGCAGATGCAACAAGCCGTTAAACCCCTAGGTGATCCCTAGTAGATGAGTTTTGTCTCGTGAAGGTTTCTAGTGAAGCTACCTACAAACTCTAATTAAAAGGTGTGTATATGTAAGATCAGAATAAGTTAGCAACAGAATCGTTGAGACACACATCCCTTAATTTTGAATTGTTTCCCGAACACTTCTCTATCATTGGTATGTACTTTATACAAAAATAAACACTTGTTACATTGGTATTTGGAATTTCCTGTGTAGTAAGAATCATCATTCTAGTAGCAAGAATTGTTATATAAGAAATATTCCATTTTATCACCTTCCATGGATAGCTTTGATGTCTCAAACCTCTCTTAGAATGCTCTCAGCAAAAAAATTCACTCCGATTATAGTGACTTGTCTCTCAAAGGGCATGTGATCAGAGGATGGTCAATCGAAGAATCACATGCATAGTTAGAAAGGGAGTGAAAGTCTTAAGAAAGTAGACTAATCATGTTCTTGGTATAATCTCATGTAAGAATATCAATGCAATTAAAGAAATACTATATAACATACCCCAATTTTTGGTCGACAACACACACATGCATTAGACTTGAGATCAATTAGGACTTTGTATAGGTTGTAATGTGGCCAGAGGTCAGTGGCTAACGAAATGACCTCAATGGTATTCAAAAGCTATCCCCTTTTTAATGTAGTGTAGCACACCTCTTTCTTACTTTTCAATCTTTTGCCTAGAAATGGTATTTATTTCTTTAATTTTTTCTGATTTTTCACTTTCTTGGCAATTCCCTATTTTTGTTTTTTTTTTCACCAATTCTTCATTGAACAGTAGTCGTCATCTTCTTTTTTGTTTTTCTTGTCTTTCTATGTCATACCGATTTATAAGAGGGTGCAAAAAATGGATAACAAGGTATGTTAAGTGTATTTTCTTGTGGCTCGGTTATCATATGGCTTTTTTTTGAAAAGAAATCATCATTCATTGAAGGCTTAAACATGGCTAACTAGGGATATAATTTCGTAGAAGCAATGGCTAAGGCTCAAAATCAACTCAAAGATGACCTAAAATCCTTTCTCAAGTATGTGCCTATGTATATGTCGCATGCAAAGGTTCCCTGTGGGATATGTTAATAGATTACTTTAGTTGCATTTAATCAAAGCAAGTTTAATGAGATTATTCAACAATTAAAAGTGAAAGAGCTTATTTTAGTAAATGTTGATTGTCTCTCAGAAAGCATCACAAGGCTCAAAACTTACCATGGTATTCTTCGTTATCTCCACTGGTTATGTCAGGTTTCCAAAGAATGTCAGTTATATTATAATTCTATTTTCGAGTCTGGTCATGCTATACCTTAAGATTAACAAATACCAATATACATTTGACATTTAAGCATAGAGAAAATACCATTTTTCAAGCAAATACAGATTGTTTTGTTCACTCGAATAAAAATTAAAGTTATTTACATACACATTTATCTATAAAAATTGAAAAAAAATTAAATGCACACATTAAACTTGGAAAACTATGGCGTCTCAGGATAAGTCCCTACCTACGCTACAGATTGGCATTTTAGGACAATCCTTACTCGGCCCACATCTTTATTTTATTTTATTTTTTTAAAAAAATATGAAACTATAACAAACTGGAATTGAACATTGTCCCCAATGTTTCGAATTTACCAGTGTGTGGAGTTTGGAGATCAAGTTGTAGGGTAGAGATCTGTTCAACTGTCGAAACTTACAAATAAAATACACAAATTAATCTTCTCTGCGCAGATCTGGGTTTTCGCTAGGACGAAAACCCTTGATTTGAAATGCAGACAGAAGAACAAGAGTCATGTACAAATAGAGTAAACAAATATCGATCATGAGACAAACGACTGGGTCTTCGGGGAATATGGTCATGAGATTGTTAGGAGTTGAGTCGTGTTATAGAGAATAGCACAACAGAAATAAGAAAAAGAAGAGATGAAAAAATAGGGAAAGGCGGTGGGTGTAGAGATCTGTTTAGCTGCCGAAACCAACAAACAAAACACAACAATTAACCAACTCAAGGGAGATTTGAGGTAGGCTGGAAACCCCTCACCCTAAGTGTGAGCAGAAAAAGAGCACTCATGAACAAATACAAACATATAAGGCAAATTATTAAACAAAGGATTGGGTCATCGGCATATATGGCCATGGATTTGCAGGGGGTGGGTTGTTTTTACAGAGAACAGAGAGAACGACGAAGAAGAAAAGAGGAAGAAAGAATAAAAAAGAAGGGAAGAAGAAGGGGAGACCAATCACCGGTGGATGGGAGAAAAAAATTGAAAACCTTATAAAGGCATCCCATTTTTTATTTTTTTATTGTTTTTTAATTTTTAATTTTTAATTTTTTTTGAGTGTCGGCAGCCACATATCCGCGCCGAATATTGCCAATTTTTTTTTTTTTAGTGTCGGGAGACGGAAATATTGACGCGGAATAATCCCACAAACATTGGTGTAAGATGCAAATAGTGCAACCTCAACCCCCCAACTTGATTCATGCATTGTCCTCAACCAAAAAAATATGATATTCAATGACGGACAGTAAAAAGATTAGTAGAGTTATAGAATACCTCGCACTTGAGCTTTGACAAAAACACCAATATCTGCAACTAAGAAGAACAAAACTATACGACAAAATAACATAATTAACATGGAATAAACATAAAGTAAGTAAATAAAAGCCTGTACATTGAAAAGCAGAAAAAAAACTAATTATTCCTCCACAAATTTTGGGTATACCGGATCCATCAAATTTTCCTCCACCACTTGTTCTTTAAAGCCCCAAAAAATGGCTTAAGTCTTTTGCCATTGACCTTGAATGTCTGGTCATTTTCGGGGTTTTGGACATCCACAGCTCCATTGGGGTAGGCCACCTTGACAAGATAGGGGCCATCCCAATGGGATCGGAGTTTGCCTTGGAAAATGGAGAGGCGAGAATTGTATAAGAGTACTTTTTGCTCGGGCTCAAATCATTTCCTCACGATGGAATTATCATGAAAGATTTTGGCCCTTTCTTTGAGATTTTGGGGCTCTCCTACGCATCTCGTCGAATCTCTTCCAACTCATTCAGCTCTAACTTCCTACGATCACTGGCCATTCTCAAATTAAAATTTAAAGTCTTAATGGTCCAATAGGCCTTGTGTTCCATTTCGACTGGCAAGTGGCAAGCCTTTCCATAGAAAATTCGGTAGGGAGACATGTCAAAATAGTTTTAAAGGCAGTGCGGTATGCCCAGAGGGCATCGGTCAATCTATCGGGTCAATCCTTCTTGTTTGGGTTAACCGTTTTTTCTAGAATATTCTGGATCTCCCTATTGGCTAGCTTGGCTTGGCCATTTGTTTGTGGGTGATAGGCAGTGGATACTTTGTGAGTGACGCCATATTTGAACATTAGAGATGCAAATGGCCTATTACAGAAATGTGATCCACCATCACTTATTATTGAACGAGGCATCCCAAACCTTGAAAAGATGTTCTCCTTGAGAAACTTGACTATGATCCGGTGGTCATTAGTCTTGGTCGGGATAACCTCCACCCATTTGGACACATAGTCCACTGCCAGGAGGATGTACAAATAACCAAATGACATAGGGAAATGACTCATGAAGTCGATGCCCCAACAGTCGAATATTTCTATGACAAGTATTGGTGAAAGGGGCATCATGTTTCTTTGGGTCAAACTACCCAACAGTTGGCATTTGTCGCATCCCTTACAAAATGAAACACAATCTTTGATAAGAGAGGGCCAGTAAAAGCCTGATTGAAGAATTTTGGCCGAAGTCTTTTTCATAGAGAAATGTCCACCGCAAGCTTGTGAATGGAAAAATGCAAGGACGTCCCGCTGTTCATTTTCAAGTACGCATCTCCTCATGATTTGGTCGGGGCAGTACTTGAACAAATACGGGTTGTCGAAGTAGAAGTACTTCACATCCGCCATAAATCGTCTTCGATCTTCTAAGCTCCGTTGCGGTGGTGTCAATCCTGTTGCAAGATAGTTACATATATCAGCATACCAAGGATATACATAATGAATTAACAACAAATGCTCATCAGGGAAAAGTCAAGGATAGGAATGTGCTCATCGGCCTTTTGCACCACAAGCCGGGATAAATGATCCGCCACCACGTTCTCAACTCCTTTCTTGTCCTTGATCGTCTAGTCGAATTCTTGTAGGAGGAGTATCCACCTAATGAGTCTCGATTTTACATCCTACTTAGACAACAAATACTTTAAAGCAAAGTGATCAGTAAAGACAACAATAGGCGAACCAATGATATAAGCACGGAATTTATCTAAGACAAACACTACTGCTAGCAATTTTATCTCGGTGGTAGTGTAATTCATCTAAGCCTCATTAAGTGTTTTGCTAGCATAGTGTGTCACATGTGGTCTGTTTTCCTCCCTCTAACCGCGTAATCACTCGCGTCGCATATGAGCTCAAAAGGTAGATCCCAATTGGGTGGTCGCATGATCGGAGGTGTGACTAGCATGCTTTTAAGTTTTTTAAAGGATGCCTCACAATCATCCGACCACTCAAATGGGACCTCCTTAGACAGCAGGTTGGTCAAGGGTCGGGCCAATGCATTGAAATTCTTCATGAATCGACGATAAAAACCTGCATGGCCCAAAAATGACCGGATGCCTTTGATGGCTCTTGGCGTGGAGAGGTTGGAGATGGCCTCCACCTTGGATTTATCGACTTCAATACCCCTTGCCAAAACTATATGACCAAGCACAATTCCTTCCGTCACCATAATGTAACACTTTTCCCAATTCAAGACTAGATTCTTCTCCTCACATCTTGTTAGAACTTTCTCCAAGTTTGTCAAACATCCCTCGAATGAATCCCCAAACACTGAAAAGTCATCCATAAAGACCTCCACTATCTTTTCCACCATGTCACTGAAAATTCCCATCATACAGCGTTGAAAAGTCCCCGGAGCATTGCACAGTTCAAATGGCATGTGGCGGTAGGCAAAGGTACCATAGGGGCACATGAAAGTGGTCTTCTCTTGATCCTCCAAAGCAATCTCAATCTGATTGTAGCCGGAGTATCCATCTAAAAAATAGTAGAATAGATGCCTTGCTACTTGTTCTAGAACTTGATCGAGGAATGGCAATGGGAAGTGGTCTTTTCTTGTGCAAGCATTCAGCTTTCGATAATCAATGCACACCCTCCATCAGGTGATTACTCTTGTAGGTATAAGCTCATTCTCAATCACCGTAACTCCAGATATCTGAGGTACTACTTGCATGGAGCTAACCCACTTACTATCGGTAATTGAAAAAATGATCCCCACATCAGATAGTTTCAGAACCTCATCCCTCACCACCTCCTTCATGATGGGATTCAACGCCTTTGTGGTTGTCGGGAAGGTTTGGAATCCTCCTCAAGATATATGCAGTGGGTGCAAATGAGAGGGCTTATCCCCTTGATATCCGCAATGGTCCACCTAATTGCTCCTTTATGTTTTCTCAACACCTCCAAGAGTTCTTTTTCTTGTTCCATGTTCAATGTAGAGCTAATGACCACCTAAAATGTTTCACCTTCCCCAAGATATGCGTACTTCAAATGGGTGGGCAAGGGCTTTAACTCCAAGTTGGGCTTTTGTTCATCCGACGGAAAAAATTTTTTTCTCGATAGGGTAACTCTTCGAATGTAGGGATCCATCTTTTCATCCCTTCCAAATCTTCTACCTCCTCTTGGTCATCATAATTCTCAAGATCCACAATTCCTTCTTCCTTGAATTTTAATATCCCCTCCAGCTCCAACTGCTCCTCAACCAAAGTGTCGATTCTATTGACCTCACATACTTCCTCATCATCACCTGGTTACTATACCAAGTTGAATACATTGTGCTCCATTTTCATATTCCCAAATGCCTACTTCATTAGACCGTTCCTACAATTTATCACGGCATTAGATGTAGCAAGGAAGGGTCTTCCAAGTATTACGGGAATTTGGGAGCTAAGGTTTGTAGCAGGGTGTGTATCAAGCACAATGAAATTGACAGGGAAGTAAAATTTATCAATTTGAACTAAGACATCCTCAACTACTCCCCTTGGTGTACGAATACTACGATCCGCCAATTGAAGTGTGATTGAGGTGGGCTTCAACTCCTCAAGCTGCAGGTGTTGATACATTGAGTAGGGGAGAAGATTCACACTTGCCCCCAAATCGAGGAGTGCTTGCTCCACTCGATAATTTCCAATGGTGATGGCTATGGTTGGACAACTGGGTTCTTTGAATTTGGGAGGAGTGTTGGTCCTCAATATTGAGCTCACTTGCTCGGTGAGGAATGCTTTCTTGTGGACATTTAGTTTCCTCTTCACCGTGCATAAGTCCTTCAAAATCTTAGCACATGATGGAATTTGCTTGATGGCATCGAGGAGTGGAATGTCAATCTTCATCTGCTTAAACATTTCCAAAATATTAGCATAATTAGCCACCTTGACAGGTACCTTCAAACGACTTGGGAAAGGGGCAAGCATAAAGGGAATAAACACACAATCATCAATTAATTTGTCTTTCTTAGCAACCTCTCTTTCTTTCTCTTCACTCACCTTACTCTTGTCGGCATCACCCAAGATATCTTTTTCTTTTGGCAATGTGGTCTTGGGTGAGACCATTGGTAAAATGGTTTTGTCAATTTCTTTGCCACTGCGGAGGATGGTGACAGCTTTGAGTTGCTCGCAACTTTCTCTCGAAGGTTTCGATGACTCAACAAGGTGTTGACCCCTAGGGTTCTCTTGTGGTTGAGTGGGGAACTTCCCCTTTTCTTGTTGAGATGCCCCTATGGAGTTTGTCAACTTTGTGAGTTGGGCTCTTACATCATTGATGGCTGTGGCATTTTGGTTATTGATGGTGGTTTGGCTTTGAATGAAGGAATGAACCACATCCTCCAAATTCCTTTTGTGAGGAGGTTGGTATGTGGATGGATTGGACGGTCCTTGAGAAAAATTTTGTGGAGGTGGATTTGGTGAAAAATTATGTGGTGGTGGGTTTGAAGAATACCTTTGTGGATTGGTCCAGGGGTATTGAGAGCTAAATGTTTGCCCTTGGCCATGGTATTGGTTTTGCTTAGGAGGCATGGGAGATGCATATGCACTTGAATCATGAGGAATGGGGTTTTCATTTCTCCAACTAAAATTTGGGTGATTACTCCAACCTGGATTGTAAGTATTCGAATTGGAAGAAAATGATTGCCTCGTTTGGTTGAAGGCATGGACTTGTTCATGGTACGCTTCTTTAAGGGTCGGAATATTTGGGCAATTCGATAGGAAATGCTTCATGCATTCGCAAATTGAACAACCCTCCTTGGTTCGTGACATATTGGACACCTCGTGTCTCTTATTGACTTCAAGACTCTCAACTTTTCTTAACAATTTAGCAAGTTTTGAAAATAATTCTTCCCGCTCTCTCAAATCATAAATCCCTCCCCCTAGAGCTTGGCCATTCTTTTGAGGAGAAGACCTTGGTACATCGGTGGGATCTATAATGCCCCATGATTGTGCATTTTGTGCCAATGTATCAAAGTAATCTAAGGCCTCTTCAGGGTCTTTGTTCAAAAACTCCCCATTACACATCATGTCAATGAACTGTCGATGGCCCGGTGTGATTCCTTCATAAAAGAAACTCACCAATTGCCATGGTTCAAAGCCATGATGTGGAAGGGATTGTAGCAATTCCTTGTACCTCTCCAAACATTGATAGAATTGCTCATTGGGCTTTTTTGAAAAGTTTTGAATTTGCTTTTTTAGGGCGGTGGTTTTATGCACCGGAAAAAATTTGTTCAAAAACTCAGAAATCATTTGGCTCCACGATGTGATGGTTCCAAGCCTTAAGGAAATAAGCCACATTTTTGCCTTGTCTTTCAGGGAAAAAGGAAACAATTTTATTCTAGCTATCTCTTCCATCCCATGATTGGGAAGGAAGGTTGTAACTATTTCCTCGAAATCCCTTATGAGTGAATAGGGGCTCTGAGTTTCAAGTCCGTTGCAAGTGGGAATTAGTTGTAACATCCCTGGCTTAACTATGAAAATATGAGCTTGGACCGGAAGGATGATGCATGATGGTATGGTGCTTCGTGTTGGTTATAGGAAATCCCTCATTGACCTCACCGGGGGATCCATTTGAAAATTATTCCCCTCATTCACGGGAGGGGGAAAATTCATTCTTGGATTGGGTATTTTGGGTTCTTGTGGTCCCCCACCCCTTTGAACATTTGGATTTGTACCTATATTGTCAAAATTGTCACCCGCATCCTCGGGTTGTTCTTGGTCAACATTCATGGTAGGGGCCAAGTTTTGTCTAACAAGTCAGTTTTGGTCATTTTGCCTCCACATAAAACAAAATATATACAAACAAAATTATACACAAATAGGATTATGTACACGGAACAACGTACCTCCGCCCATGATGAAGATCATGGGACTTACCTTTGTCGTCTGAAAATTACCTTCTTGGTTTGACACTTGCCTTCCCCGGCAACGGCGCCAAAAATGCTTGACAAAATTGCTTGTTGTTTCCTAATCTCTAAATATCACCTTTTAGCATGTATAGTATATGAATGAAGGGGAGTGTCACTCTCCTAGGGATGATGTCAAAAGAAAGGTCAACGGAATGGTGGATGAATGAGATTTCAAATGCGAGTATGTGTGAACAAAAATGCTCCCCAAGCACAAGGAGACTTTCGTGGATCGTGTTTTACTTGGGGGTATTCCATGGTCGTTTCCACAGGGAAAGAAGTAAACCGATGGGAAGGTGATTTTGGGAGAAAGAAAGTGTAAAATCTTTGATTGTTGGAAGTTGTTTTGATGCTAGTAAAATGAGAAACAAATGTTGGCAAATCCAAGAGGTCACTCCAATAGGAATACCATCTCAACTCGAAACCCTCCTCCAATAGAGTATGAATGAACGATTGATTCGTGCGAAGGTAAGGGTAAGATTGGTGTGTATCTAAGCATAAACCATGACTAGGCCTACGGAATATCAAAGTCTCACCAGGTTATCCACCCTCAACCCAGTCAAAGCGAACCATTGAACTCTGAAAAAGGGGAGGAGAATGAGTTGAAATGGTATACCCAAGTGGAGGTTCCTCTTGGTTTTGCCAACTAAGAGATTTAGCTATTCATGCTTAAAATAAAGACAACAATATGATGAGAAGACATTATGAAGAAATAAAGACTAGAGCTAAGCATAAACGAAATGCATAAATATAACTTTCGGATAATCACCTCTTACTAAAGATTGGATGAGAAACTACTCACTCTTCATGGCTTTGTTAAAGCTAGAAAAGTGAGTGATGCTCATCCCAACAAGTAGAGGAGTTACAAGGAAAAACACTTTACACAAGGAGCCGATCTTCGACAAAGAATGAGTGAATCACGTTCCACCCTTCACGGCTTTGGTAAAGCTCTAGAAAAGTGGAAGAGTTTCACTCCTCTAAGGGAAGAAGGAAGCTCAAGAAATGGAAATAAAAGAAAGCAATAATACAATAAAATAAAGCAATACTTAAATAAAGCAATAAGCAATAAGAAAAGCAATAATACTTTTGGAGGGTTTTTTATTACCAAAAGATGAATGTTTTACATGTCCTAAGGGGTGGTATTTATAGGCAACAAGGAGGGTGAAAGTCTTGTTAGGTGGCTTTGAATCTTGTTAGGTGGCATTAAAAGTCTTGTTTGGTGGCATGAAAGTCTTGTTAGGTGGCCTTGAATCTTTGATCCCCATTTGTTTTGAGCTTTGATAATTGGCACCCCAGTAGTTTGTAGCTTTAATGCAATTGGCTCCCCAGTAGTTTGTAGCTTTGACGTAGAAAACCCTGAAAAGAACAACAATTAATGCATTATCCTTTATTCACACACTAACTCTAATTTTATTTATTTTGACTAGTTTACTTTATTCAACTAACATAATTTACCTATTAAATTATGTCTTAATTAGGGTTAATCAAATAGCTCCTCTTGTGGTGCTGGTGGTACTTCAGGTTGTTCTTCGAGTTGAACTCCATGGCTTTTCTTCAAAGAAGTCTTGTGTAACGGTGCAAAATTCTCCACCATTTTCCATGAGAGATCTATAATCAATCCCTTGTCCTTACATAACTGTGAAACTAATATAGCATATAAGAGTGAGGATTTCATTCCTTGCACAATAATCAACATTTGATCCATAATGAGGTTCGAAAGATCCATAGTGTGTCTCATCCCAAAAGTATATAGGAAGTACGCTTGCTCAGTATATATCTTGTTTTTCTGGGCTTGGGGTAATAGACTATTTACTATAATCAAATTCAAAATTCAGTACTTGTCCGTTAAATTCCCTTGCTTTATATATTTGTGTGGCCTCCCCCATACATAATCTTGATTACCCATCAATTCTATCCCTACATTGGTCAAATCAGGCACTTGTGTGTAATGGTATTACGGGATGGGATGTCTTTGCATAGGTTGAAAAATGTTGGCTATAGTAGCTGGGGTAACTTGAAAAGCTCTACTCTGAACAAACACACAAAATTGTCTTTCCCCAGTTATTTGTGCATTACTATAAAATTCATGGACCAAACAATCATAAGCAGGAGCAACAAATCTAACATAATCTAGCCATCCACATGCAGCAAGAATTTGTCTAACTCCTATATTTTCAAAATCTTCATAAATTATTGGCCCTTCGGGATGATAGTTTTAGACATGAAATAAGTATCATACCAGATCTGTTGTTGAACATTCTCAAATACCGTAGAATTGTAGACATTTCCTGGATGGGGTTGTTACAAAGGTGCTTCAGGTTACAAAGGTTGATCCCTCTTTTTTGACTCAAAGAACCTCTAGTTCTTTGCCTTGGATTCATCTTTTCACTGATTTCTCTCTAAATACTTGCTTTCAACTGATTTCAATCGATAGAAACATTGAAAATGGCACGAGTAAGTAAATGATCAGAGAAAATTTGAAGAAAAATGATTGAACATAGTAGATTTCAGAAGAAAATGCAGAGGACGGTACTATTTTCGTATTTAAGGTTGCGAGGGAATTAAAACTGATCGGTTTTTTTCATGCTGCTAGGTATTTATATAAGCACTACCACCCGGACGGTACTGCTACACTGGATTT
>CAUOFW020001400.1:0-97802 GCA_963454935.2 Ilex paraguariensis
CAATCTTTTCTGTTGGGATTCACCGTTTTCTCTAGGATGTCTTGATTTTCCTATGGCCAAACTCTGCTTGACCATTGGTTTGTGAGTGATAAGCGGTGGACACCTTGTATGTGATGCCATATTTACGTATTAAAAATGCAAATGACCTATTACAAAAATGAGAACCACCATCGCTTATCATAGCATGAGGCATCCCAAACCTCGAAAAAAATATTCTCCTTGAGAAACTTGACCACAACCTAGTGGTCATTGGTCTTGGTTGGGATAGCCTCCACCATTTGGACACATAGTCCACTGCCAGCAGAATATACAGATAGCCAAATGACACAAGGAAGGGATGTAAAATACGGTAAATTTAAACTTTTGTAAATAAGGGCAAAATGGTAATTTTGCCACTACAGTACAGGTTGAAAACCTGAATTTCTCTAGATCTCGAATTATGAAATGGACCTCATCGTTGGATTCGTCTCGCGAAATCTAGTTACCACGTCAAATTTCATCAAATTCTGAGATAGTTAGATTTTTTGTGTTTTACAAGGCAGTCGAGTCTCGGGTGACCCAAAAACAGAATTTTTTGATAAAAATTTTTAAATTTGAAAAATAAAATTGAAAATAATTAAAAATAAATAAAAATTTTGAACTTGAATCGAGACAAAATTTAATCGTTTTGGAATGAAACGGACCCAAAAAATAAAAGGGTCGTGTGGTGCGTTGTGGGCCAAGTATTCTAAGAGTATAAGTAGGGGGAAATCAAAATTTTCCCCCATTTCTTCAGCGTTTCTAACGGTGATAGAAAGAGAGGGAAAGTGAGGAAAACTCTACCTTCTCTCTACGATCTACAAGACTACGGTGCTCAAATCCCCTTGGGGCAAGAACAAAAGTCGGTCTCCTCGTCAGGGCTACGCCTACATACCAAAAACGAGGGATTTCACCGAAGTTTCAAAATTAAGCTTAGGTGGAATCAAGGGCTTGGGGTGAGAATTTCAATCTTGAGGGCTTCTACCAAGTGAGTTTACGCTTCAAGAGGTAGGGTTCCTTCCTACTTGGATTTATTTTCAACCTAAGTGTTATATGTAATGGGTAAATGGATAGCTATATATATCACTTGTCTATGGTTGTGAAATTGATGAAATTGGGTGATTAGTGAATTGGGTATGTGAATTTAACCTAATTTAAGTAAAATTCCTAGGTTGGAATTGGTGGGTTGCAATTATTGTGTAATTCTATGGAAAATGGTTGTTATGTAGGCATGCTATATGTTTTATATCATGCTTTGTAAATGAGGTAGAAATTCTTGTGTGATAACATGAATTGTTGCCTTGAAGGTGTTTGCCAAAATGCCTATGAGTGGATTGAGTTGTTATGATATATGATGATGCATAACATGCTTAGAAAATGTGTTGAAAAGAAATGTTAATATGTACTCATTGAGATATTGACATTGTAATGACTTATGAAATTTATATGCTTATGATATGAATTTTCATGGAACATGTAGACATGTGGTTTAAAATTGCTCATATGACATTCATTACATGTGGGCATGATATTGGAATGGCAATGATGCATTACATTGCATATGCACGTAGATATCGCAATTTATGGGTGTGGGTGCATGGTTAGCATCAAACACCACGTAGGTGAATGATGGGTGGGCTCAGAAAAGTTGGATTGAATGTCCAACTGAGTCGCACGGTCACATGAAAAAGACTTAGGTCGGGGTAGCAAGAAGGGTTAGACTATCCCTCGGGTGAGAGACCCAGTATTTGGATACGCACTTTCGTTGGTATAAGAGCTCATAAAGTGTGTCGGTGTACGTGGAACTGTTGGTAGAAGTCCATGAATTCCGTGTCGGTTGGGTGACTGTTGGTGTAAGTCCATAAATACCCACCCCAAGAAAGACCCGGAGATTTTAGTTAGCCATTGGGTGTGTAACACAAATGGTGGGGGCTTGGAGAGCCGGATTTTGATACTCACTGCATAGCATGGGGTGAAGGTAGATAGCCAGAGCTAGAAAAGCTGATGTAAATACACATTGGCATGACATGTGTTGAGGAGCTGGGAAGGGCTCGGGTAAATTGAATGAATGGGCATCATCGCATTTCATGGTATGGTATGTGAGATTTCAATCTTGACTTGCCTAAGTGTTGGTTGGAATGATTGTTGTTGTTAAATGTTGCATGTGAACATTGCATATGCATTTAGGTTGGGGAGTAGCCCTTGTAGGAAATACTCTACTGGGTGTTAGCTCACCCTATACGGGAACATATTTCAGATGCAGGGTTCATACCAGTGGAGGACTCACATTTGGGGCCTCAAAGATGAAGAAAAGCCGATTTGTGGCTTTTGGAAACAAGTTTTGTAAAAACTTTGCTTAAATGCCATTTTAACATGTAAATTATGTAAATGCATGTAATAGAACTTGTATGAATCATGTATATTGTAGAAAATATCCTTATACATGTTTTGGATGAAAAATGTAGGTTTTAAATGGATTGAAAATCAGAAAACAGGTGAATTGGAAAAAACTAGACACAGTGTACCGGTACTACGTACCGTTACAGTCTGTCTAGAAGGAAAAGAGTATCGATACTGTGTACCGGTAGTTGTCCAGAAGGCAAACCATACTGGTACACAGTACCGGTACTGTCTCCTAAAATCTGAAAATTTTAAATTATTTTGCCATACTTTTGGGCTGTGTTTTCCTTGGTTCCAATGATACAAATGGATACAGACATTAGATAAGGTATATTGGACTTTGGTCGAATTAAATAATTAAAGGAACACGGGTTATACGTGTAAGCTATGATCCTAGTTATAGGGATATGATAGACGTGATGTCGAGCCACGCGACATTTACGAGTATTTTTACGGGTTGACAGATGGTCAACGGGACCCCCGGTTTAGGGGCGTCACAAGGGACCCATGAATTCGATGCCTCAATAGTCAAATATCTTAATAACAAGTATAGGGGAGAGGAACATCATGTTCCTTCGGGTCACACCACCCAAATGTTGACACCTATCACATTCTTTACAAAAAGAAACATAGTCTTTGATTAATGAGGGCCAATAAAACCTGATTGCAAAACCTTTGTCAAGGTCTTCTTTGAAGATAAATGACCACCGCACGCCTCTGAATGGAAAAATGCAAGGACATCCCGTTGTTCAATTTCTGGTACGCATCTCCTCATGACTTGGTCAGGGTGGTATTTGAACAAGTACGGGTTGTCGAAGTAAAAGTACTTCACATCCGCCATAAATCTTCTTTTGTCCTCCGGGCTCCAGTGCGGTGGTATTTGTCTTGTGGCAAGATAATTGCATATGTCAGCATACCAAGGACAAACATAATGAATAGAATGTAAATGCTCATCAGGGAAAAAGTCAGGGATAGGAATGTGTTCATCGGCATCTTGAACCACAAGTCGGGATAAATGGTCTGCCACCACGTTCTCCACTCCCTTTTTTGTCTTGATTGTCAAGTTGAACTCTTGAAAATAGGAGGATCCACCTGATGAGTCTCAATTTTGCATCCTGCTTAGACAAAAGATACTTTTAAGCAGAGTGATCTGTATAGACTACTATAGATGAACCAATGATGTAAGACCAAAATTTATCCAATGCAAATACTATAGCTAGCAACTCTTTTTCGGCGGTGGTATAATTCATTTGTGCCTCGTTAAGAGTTTTACTAGCATAGTATATTACATAAGGTCTCTTATCTTCCCTTTGATTGAGCACAACGCCGACCGCATACTCACTTGTGTCGCACATAAGCTCAAAGGGTAAATCCCACTTGGGTGGTCGCATGAATGGAGGTGAAGTAAACATGCTTTTCAGTTTTTTAAATGATGCCTCACAACCATCTGACCACACAAATGGGACATCATTGGAAAGCAAATTGGTCAAGGGTCGGGCCAATGCACTAAAGTCTTTAATAAAATGACCATAAAAACTATCATGGCCAAGAAATGAACTGATACTTGATGATCTTTGCATGATGGTTGAAAAAATGGCTTCAACATTTGAGTTATCAACTTCAATCCCCTTTGCTGAAACGATGTGCTCGAGCACTATCCCTTGTGTCACCATGAAGTGGCACTTCTCCCCATTAAGAACCAAATTCTTCCCTTCACATCTCTCAAGTACTTTCTCCAGGTTCTCCAAACACCCCTTAAATGAATCCTCAAATACGAAAAAGTCATCCATGAAAACTTCCACAATCTTTTCTGCCATGTCACTGAAAATCCCCATCACACATATCTGAAAAGTCCTTGGGGCATTACATAGCCCAAATGGCATGCGCCAGTAGGCAAAGGTACCAAAGTGGTAAGTGAAGGTGGTCTTTTCTTGATCTTCCAATGTGATCTCAATTTGATTGTAGACGAAGTATCCATCCAAGAAACAATAGAACAAGTGTTCGGCTACTCTGTCCAATACTTGGTCGAGGAAAGGCAAAGGGAAGTGATCCTTTCTTGTGCAAGAGTTGAGCTTCTGATAGTCGATACACACTCTCCATCTAGTGACTACTCTAGTCGAAATCAACTCATTGTCCTCATCTGCAATTTCTTTGGTACTACTTGAGTAGGGCTCACCCATTTACTGTCTGCAATCAAGAAGATGATGCCCACATCAAGTAGTTTGAGTACCTCATCATTCACCACATCCTTCATAATCGGATTCAACCTTCTTTGTGGTTATCAGGACGGCTTGAAGTCTTCTTTAGGTAGATGCGGTGTGTGCAAATGATGGGGCATATCCTTTTGATGTTGGCAATTGTCCAACCAATTGCTCCCTTGTGCCTCCTTAACACTTTCATTGGATCCTCCTCTTGCTTTGCCTCCAAGGTTGAGCTTCTAACCACTGAGAAGTTTTTTCATCCCTAGGTATGCGTACTCGAGATTGGATGGTAATGGCTTCAACTCCAAGATGAGACTTTTCACATTCGATGGAAAGATCTTTTTCTCTTGATGTGGGAGTTTCTCAAATATAGGGGTCTATTTTTCTACCCCTCTCAAGCTCTCCGGCTCCTCTTGATCATCAACCTCTTCTTCCCCAAACTCCAAGGTGCTCAATAACTCCAAGTGATCCTCCACCAATGTATCAATCTTGTTGATTTCATGCACTTCCTTATCATCCCCTATTGCTTGCACAAATGAACACGTTGAGGTCAATTGTCATATTCTTGAATGCAAGCTTCATTAGACAATTCTTGCAATTAATCACAGCATAGATGTAGCAAGAAAAGGTCTACCTAATATTACGGGAATTTGTGAATTAGGGTTAGCAACCAGGTGGGTGTCAAGTACAATAAAATCAATAGGGAAATAGAAACTATTGACTTGGACTAAGATGTGCTCAACTAATCCCCTCGGTGTTCTGACTCCTTGGTCTGCTAACTGAAGAGTGATTGGAGTTGTCCTTAACTCTTCAAGTTGGAGTTGTTGGTACACTGAATAGGGTATAAGGTTGAGACTCACCCCAAATCAAGAAGTGCTTGCTCTACTCGACAATTCCCTATTGTGATGGCAATGGTAGGGCATCCGGGTCCTTGAACTTTGGTGGGGTGTTGGTCCTCAAGATTGAGCTCACTTGCTCAATGAGGAATGCCTTCTTGTTCACATTTAGCTTCCTCTTTGTAATGCATAAATCCTTCAAAATCTTGGCACATGAAGGGATTTGCTTTATGGCATTGAGTAGTGGGATGTTAATCTTAACCTGCTTGAACATTTCAATAATGTCAGAATAATTAGCCACCTTCATGGGTGGCTTCAAACGATTGGGTAAAAAGGCCAGAATAGGGGATGCATGCACACTTTCATCAACCACTTTTTATTTCTCACTTACCTCACCCCTCGGAGTCACCCATAGTCTCTTTCTCTAATGACAATGTAGCCTTGGGTGAGACTTTTGGCACAATGGTCTTGTCAATTTGTTTGCCACTCTTTAGGGTGGTTACTGCCTTGAATTGCTCACAACTTTCCTTTATGGGTTCGGATGACTCAATCACATGTTGGCCTCTAGGGTTGAATGGGAAATTTCCCCTTCTCTTGTTGTGATGTCCCTATGGCATTGGTCAGTTTTGTGATTTGAGTCTGAATGTCATTGTTGAAGGCAGTTAGGCTTTGGATGAATTAATGAACCACATCCCCCAAATTCCTCTTATGGGGAGGTTGGTAGGTGGGAGGATTGGATGGTCCTTGTTGACAATAACTTTTTGGATGTAGACTTTGGAAAAAATTTTGTGGAGGTGGGTTTGGTGAATACCCTTGCGGATTGGACTGGGGGTATTGAGAGCTAGACAATAGGCCTTGGCCATGATATTGGTTTTGCTTAGGAGGCATAAGAGGTGAATATGCATTAGACCGATGAGGAGTTAGATTCTCACTATTCTAACTAAAGTTTGGGTGATTAGTTCAACCCAAATTGTAAGTGTTTGAGTGTGGGGAGAATGATTTCCTACTTTGATTGAAGGCATTGACTTGCTCATGGTAAACTTCCTTAAGTGCCGGAATGTTAGGGCACTCAGAATGGAATGCTCCACACTCTCACAAATTGAGCAACCCTCCTTTGTCTTGGTTATGTTAGGCACCTCTTGTCTCATATTGACCTTTAGACTTTCCACCTTTTGAGACAACTTGGTGATTTTGGAAGGCAAGTCTTCCCAGTCCCTTTGATCATACATCCCTCCCCCAATTTTTTGATTACTACCCAGAGAAGACCTCGGTACATAGGTGAGATCCATGATGTCCCAAGATTGAGTATTTTGTGCCAATGTACTAAAGTATTCTAGGGCTTCATTGGGATCTTTGTTCAAAAACTCCCCATTGCACATCATGTCTATGAACTATCAATGGCTTGGTGTAATCCCTTCATAGAAGAAACTCACCAATTGTCATGGTTCAAAGCCATGGTGTGGAATGGATTGTAGCAATTCTTTGTAGTGATCCTAACATTGATAAAATTGCTCATTGGACTTCTCCAAAAAATTTTAATTTTCTTTTTAAGATCGGTGGTTTTAGGCACCGAAAAAAATTTGTTCAAAAACATGGAGAACATTTGTGACCAAGACGTTTTGGATCGAGGCTTCAAGAAATTCAACCACGTTTTTGCCTTATCTTTTAGGGAAAAGGGGAACAATTTCATTCTAGCAATGTCTTCCATATCATGATTGGTGAGAAAGGTTGCAATTATCTCCTCAAATTCCTTAATGTGTAAATAAGGATTTTTTCTTTCAGTTCCGTAGAATTGAGGAAGTAGTTGCATCATTCCCAGCTTGACTAGGAAGGCATGAGCTTGGACCGGTAAGATAATGCATGAGGGAGTGGTGCTACGAGTTGGTTGGAGATAATCCCACATTGATCTCTCCAGAGGATTAACTGGGATATTGTTTCCTTCATTCCTAGGAGTGAAGTGCATTCTAGGGTTTGGAATTCTAAGGTCTTGCACTCCACTTCCCCTTGGGACATTAACATTGGCACCTATGTCCTCAAAGTTGTAACTCGCATCCTCGGGTAGATCTTGGTCAATATTAATGTCGGGGCCTAAGGGTCGTCTAACCAATCTATTTTGGTCATCTCGTCTCCACATGCAAGAAAATATCTACAAATGAAAAGACAACTAAACAAAAGTATATACAAGGAGTAACGTACCTTGGCCCATGATGAAAATCATGAGACTTACGTCCGTTGTTCAAAAATCACCTTCTAAATTCAATGTTTTACCTTCCCCGACAACGGCACCAAAAATACTTGACTTATTTTGTCGTTCCTAATCTCCGACCATGTTTTGGTTGTGAGTATGACTTATACGGATAGGTGAGTATCACTCTCCCTTGGATATCATGCAAGAAATGGGAAAACTAGGGTGTTAATGAAATGTGTGTGTACAAAAGTGCTCTCCAAGCGTAGAGAGACTTTTGAGGGTCGTATTTTACTTGGAATTTGTATTCTAAGGTCGTCTCCTCAGGGAAGGAAGGTGAATTATTTTGAAGGTGATTTTGTGAAAAATGAAAAAGTGTAAAATCTGAGTTTGTGTTTGGCTGAGTTGTGATGTTAATTAAAATGTAGTGGAAACAAGGTTGGCTAATCTAAAGAGGTCATTCCAATGGGAATGTGAAATCAACTCAAAACATTCTTTTAATAGTTCATAAGTGTTTGATTGATTCGTAGGAAGCGAGGGGCTAAAATGGAGGTGAGGATTCAAGCATACCCCGTGACATGTCTACGGTGTATCAAGAGCTCACAACCACATCCACACTCAACCTAGTCAAACCAAACCACCTTACACTATGAGGAAGAATGGAAGAGAGTTGATTTAGCATACCTAAGAGGAAGTTCCCCTTGGATTAGCCAACAAAAAGCTTAGCTACTCATGTTGAATGCAAGAACATACAATGTATATAGAGACATGGTATTGAAATAGAAGTTAAACATCTATTGAAGTGAAGAGAAGTGAAATTATAAAAATAAGTACATTGAATACCCACTAAAAAGCTTGAAATGTAAAACTTGAATGCAACAATGGTGGATTGAAAGACACTTGACCAAACTTGCAATACCCTTGAAATAAATGACATTAAGTATTTAAATGAAGCTTACAAGAGTTTTACAGAAGATTACAAGTGAAATAGGTAGAAGAAATACAAAAATCTAACTTCTCTCTCTAAAACTGTCTTCTTCCTTGAGCTTCTCTGTCTACAATGCTCAATAATGTGAACTGTGCCTAGAATTTTCGTCCATGGAGGTCTCTTTGGCTGTATGATAGGCTTCTCATCCATAGGTGGCTGAGTTGATGGCTTGGGCAGGCTAGGACAAGCCTAACCAGCAACTTCCCTAGCTTCCATCTTCTCTTTCTTCCTCATTAATACTTGGGCCTCCAAAGTCCAACCTTAGGCAAGGGGAGACAAGTATGTGCGTAAGAGATGTTAGAGGGCAAGTGGAAGAATCATAGGTGGGACCCCCGAGTGGTAGAGCTTGAGTTGTAGGCTATCTGACATTTATGGGCAAAACCTTCCGGAAGGTCAATTCAAATCTTTCGGAAGGTTTATGTAGGAATAGGAAAAATAGTAGTCCAGTGACCCAAACCTTCTGAAAGGTCGATGCAACCCTTCTAAAATGTTTATTCCAATAAGCAAAACCTTTCAGAAGGTTTTGGCAGATCATAGGCAGACCAATTGCAAACCTTCCAGAAGGTTTTCATCCAATTTGCCTTTTTCTTGGTTTCTTCAGCTTCCAATCATTCCTTTAAGCTATCCCCTCATCTCCATTGTCTTTAAGCACTACGATGGGGCTTAACTCAAGTCATTTGCAACTCTTCTCCTACATTCATACAAAACTTCATTAAAAGGTAGGTTAAACGTATTTTTCCCCAAATTCACAATAAAAGTAAGTAATAATGGGCATAAAAGAGCATACAAACTATATAATATTTTGTGCTAATTAGGTTTATCCCTTATTTCTATTACTCCGCATAGAATGACACCTACAGAGTTGCAAGAATTGTTGGACAAGAGCTTCATTAAATCAAGTACCCCACATTGGAGCGCTCCGGTGTTATTTTCCAAAAAGAAGGATAAGACCCTTCACTATGTATAGATTACCGATAGTTGAATCATGTTACTATCAAGAATAGGTACCCTTTGTAGCGAATTAACGATTTATTTGATCAATTAGGAGGGGCACGGGTCTACTTTAAGATAGATTTACACACGGGATACCATCAATTGAGGATTAGGGAGGTAGGTATCCCTATGATGACATTTAGGACATGGTATGGGTATTTTGAGTTAACAGTTATGCCTTTTAGATTGACGAATGCCCTAGCGGCATTCATGGATCTAATGCATATAGTGTTCTAACCCTACCTAGATCAGTTTGTCATGTCTTTATTGATAACATCTTGATCTACTCCAAGTCAGAGGAGAAGCATGAGGGTCACTTGAGGATTGTTCTCCAGACTTTGAGAGACCATTAGTTGTACATTAAGTTCGGCAAATGTGAATTTTGACTGACGAAAGTGAAATTTTTGGACACATGGTGTCGGCTTCGGGTGTTTTCATGGACTTGGAGAAAGTTGAGGCAGTCATAAGTTGGAAGAGGTTGAAGTCAGTCTTCGAGATATGTAGTTTATTGGGATTGGTAGGGTATTATAGGAGGTTCATTAAAGACTTCTCCCGACTAGATGCACCTATGACTAGGTTGACTAAGAAGGAGGTCAAGTTTCAGTGGGATGACTCATGTGAGAAGACATTCTTGGAGTTGAAGAGGAGACTTACTTTGACTCCTATTCTAATAGGCCAAGAGAGGGAATAGTGGTACACAGTGTATTGTGATACCTCCAAGGACGGACTTGGGTGTGTTTTGATGTAATCCTGGAGGGTGGTAGCTTATAGTTCTCGGCAGTTAAAGAGCCATGAGCATAACTAACCCATGCACGATAAAGAGTTGGTGGCCATTGTCTTTGCCCTGAAGGCTTGGTACCACTATTTGTATGGTGAGTAGTTTGAGGTATTTTCGGACCACAAGAGTCTGAAGTACATCTTTACGTAGCGAGACCTCAACATGAGGACAAGTAGGTGGATGAAGTATTGGAGGAATATGACTTCATTTTGCATTATCATCCTGGTAAGGTAAATGTGGTGGCTGATGCACTCAACTAGAAGTCACAGGGAGTCTTGGCTAGTATGGCTTCCCGGGATTGGCAGATGCTCGATATCATAGGGCAGTTCAGGCTACACTACATGGGTTAGGCACAGGCACTTTGGGGAGTTTGGTGGCTACACCTTCCCTACTGAGTAGAGTGATTAAATCCTAGGGGCAGGACACAGAGACATTCTCCATCAGTGATCGGGTGTAATCAGGTACAGGTGACAAGAGTTGGGCCATTCACGCGGATGGTTGTCTTCAGTTCAAGGGAAGGGTTATGGTTCCCCAGTTTGTGGATCTAAGAGAGGAGATCTTTCTGGAGTTCTATTACTCTTGTTTTGTTGTGCATCCAAGTGGCACGAAGATGTACCATAATCTTTGTCGCCAGTACTATTGAAGTATGATCAAGAGACACATTGAAGATTTTGTTAGTCGATGTCTCACGTGTTAATAGGTCAAAGCTGAGCACTAGAGACCAGCAGGGTTGCTCCATCCTTTAGAGGTGGCTAAGTGGAAGTGGGAACACGTTACGATGGATTTTGTGACTCACTTGCCACAGACATCGCGAGGGCATAACGCAGTGTGTGTGATAGTGGACCAACTTACGAAGTTGACACTTTATTTGGTAGTGCAAATGACCTTCATACTAGAGGAATTTTGTAGGCTATACATATGGAAGATAGTCCAGTTACATGGAGTGCTCGTATCTATAGTATCGGATCGAAATTCCATGTTCACGACCCATTTTTGGGAGAATTTGCAGCGGGCAATTGGGACATAGTTGATGATGAGCATAACTTTTCATCCCCAAACAGACGAACGGTCACTCAAAGAGGACCATCTAGAATTTAGAGGACATGCTACGGGAATCTGTCCTTGATCTCAATAGTAGTTGGAAAGAGTACTTACCCTTAGTGGAGTTCACCTACAACAATAACTATACAGGTGGCACACTATGAGGTTAGAGAGAGAACCTCTACGAGTCTAGATTTGATTAGAGATGCCTCAGAGAAGGTGGATTTGATACGAAAGCGTCTTATTATGGCACAGAGCCGGCAGAAGAGCTACGCGACAAACGGCGGCGACCTCTAGAGTTTGAGGTTGGAGATCACTTCTTCTTGAAGATGATGCCTAAGAGGAGAATAGTCAGGTTAAGGAAGTGGGAAAAGGTGTCGCCAAGGTATATTGGGCCCTTCGAGGTACTCGAAAGGATTGGTACAGGTACTTATTAGTTGTCATTGTGACCAAATTTATTTGGTGTTCTTGCAATATTCCATATCTCCATGCTCCGTAAGTACATTCCAGATCCGACACATGTAGTGGATTGGGGCGAACTGGTTGTTGATGCGGATGGGACCTTCGAGGAGGGATCAGTGTATATCATGGATAGCCAAGAATAGGCTTTGCAAGGCAAGACTGTGAGGTTGGTGAAGGTGTTGTGGTAGTACTGAGGTGTGGAGGAGGCGACATGGGAGCGTGAGAACACTATACTTACCAGTTACCCATTCTTATTTGAGGATAAAGGTACATTCTTATGGCCATAAGTGTTATCTGACGGATGTATATGCACATGGTTGAATGTGCATGTGTGTGTGAAGTTTGGGAACAAAATTCTTTTTAAGGGGGAAAGAATGTAAAATTCAAAGAAAATTTGAATTTTTATGAAAAAGGGTAAAATGATAATTAGCCACTATGGTACGAGTTGAATACTCAAATTTTTCTAGAGCTCATATGATGAAACGGGCCTCACTGTTGGATTCGTCTCACAAAATCTAATTATTCAGTCAATTTTTGTTGAATTTTAAAATAGTCAAATTTTTTCGTTTCATGAGTCGATCGGGTGTAGCGTGACCAAAATACACGTGATCGAAAATAAATTATAAAACATGAAAAATAATTTAAATTTAGTTCAAATAAAAATATATTAAACTCAAAATGGGACGAGATTTAATTAATTCGGGACGAAATCGGACCCAGGAAAGACGGACGTGTGGCGCAATGACAGCCAAGTATCTAAGGGATATAAATGGGGGAGAAAATCAGATTTTTCTCCTCAATACCCAACTAAATTTTTTTGGAGAGAGATAGAGAAGAAGAGAGATAAAGCAAAGGTTTCTTCAAGCCTACTTCTTGCAATTTAGGGCCAGACTAAAGTTCATTTACGCAACAAGGGCTACTTCTATGTACCAAAAAGCATGGATTTTGATGAATTCTAAAATACGGAATTTTTGGAAATCAAGGTTTAAAGCTTGATTTGGGTTTTAGGGAGTTTCAACAACTCGTGTTACACTCCAAGAGGTTGGGTTCCTTTCCTAATTAAGTTTATTTCCAACTTAGGGTTGAAATATGAAATGGGTAGGGTGTTAGAGATGTAATCTCATGTATGTCAAATACCTATTGTAATTGATGTGTGGGAATGTAACGCCCCAAAACACACCCTGGACGGCATTACATTCTAAAACTATTCATATCATGAGAGCACTAATATAATCCCTTAAGAAACAAGACTTCATTTGTCATCCACAAATATTTACAACATTATCCAAAAGAATAAGCCCAAGTCATGGCTATTACATCTCAAAAATTAATTAAAGAAGCGCAGCAGAATAAACAAAAGAAGCTAGACTACACAATGTTCCAAAAGAATGTCCTAGTCTAGTACAAAAGGAAAGGAGGTCGCCATATGTATCCACCTCGGGATCCACACTCCCGTCTAGTGGAGTCTCCCAAGTAGCGGGCTCCTCGACCCTTACGTCCTTCTTCTCAAGCGGAGAATCTGAAAAATGTTAGCGATAGGGGATGAGCACGAAACTTTATAGAAAAATTCTCCAAAACCCATACAAGGTTTAGAAAAACATTTAAAACAGTCGGTCTCAATTTTAACATAACATAGATACATAATTTGAAATAAAGCAGTGACATTTAAAAATTATCTCAAGTTTATTTAAAAACATTACTTAAATGAATAAACGATCACCACATACAAATAATAACCATTAATTGCTACAACCAATTCTCAACAATTCTTTTGGTAGGTGGCATACTTTGTGGTAACCTCCACCCCCCTTTAGGTCACCTTTGATTCTCAAGCATCCTTACCGGGAATCTCTGGAAAATGGATGAGCATCCTTACATAAAACCTCTCACCAATCACTACATTATTTCCCAAGCATCCTTACCGGGAACCTCCTGGGAAGGGGTGAGCATCCTTACAAGGAACCTCTAACTCATGTGCATCACAAACAACCCAACCAAGCATACAATTCCAACATTTATCTCAATTTACAAGCATCTATCCAAAATTTTCAAAATATATCATATAACAATCCCACAACCAGCTAAGAAATACATGAGATCACAATAACATCATTTTTCTACCCAACACAAAGCACTAAGGTTTCAAAATCCATAATAAAGAAAGCATTTAGTAAGAAAATACATCACTCTCCAAAAATTAGGGTTTTAAAACTAGAAAGGAGATTTCATGGGTATTAAATCCTATTTTGTTCAAAACATGTAAACCTTGTAAAAAGCCTAAGAGAGGATGATTCCATAGCATATATATACCATTGATAGCCAAAAAATACATATATAAATACCCTAGCCTCAACGTAAGTGAAGCAGAGAAAACGCCTACCTTGAATCCTTAGCTTTGATGTGAAAAACAAGAATATTTGATTTTGAATCACCCTTAAATCTCTTGTTTTTCCCTTCCTTTCTTCTTCTCTAATGCTTTCTAGGGTTTCAAGAGGTGTGGGAGTGTGAAGAAAATGAGAGCAAATGAGATGAAAATGAGTTTAAAACATAGCAGTCCCGAAAAATACTGTTTACTGGCTGTTTTGGGTTTCTCTAAATTTACGATTTTACCACTAAGAATATCCAATTTGATCCATATGACTGCCCTAAGGTTTGTCGACATCCCAGATTCATTTTTAATGTTATTTTAACCTAAAAATATTTATTTTTATGATTTATCTCAAAACCCAAGTCAACGTACACCTGAAACACTAAAATTTCTATTTTACCCATACGAATCGGCTATTAATGAAGCTTTGTAATTTTGCGAATAAAAGGTGATAAAGGGTGTTTCTTAAAGCCTTTTATACTTATTTGAAGTCTAAAAGTACTCATTATTCTTATATTTTGATTTAGGATGCAAATGGAGACATTAAATACAAAACGAAGCTAATTGGACTATTTCGAAATCGTTTCGTTATCTGAGCATAACTCTCTCATCCAAGCTCCGATTGAGATTATTCAAGATGCTATGGAATGATACGAAAGAGGTATAAAATTTTCATGTTTTGAGTTTTGAGAGATATTGACTGCATCAAGGTCTAAATCGAGTTTGAAGTTGCAGCAATGCACTGTTAACAGCCTGTCTTCGTCCCTTTTCCATTTCCAATCCATTCCTAAGCCAACCAAATCCATCTCAAACCTCTCTAACACATATTTCTACACCAAACCTATTTAATACAAGTTCTAAGACCTAAAATTTCGTATTTTCACTTATTAAAACCAAATTTCAACTATTATTTTCACTAACATTTTAAATCTCTACTTTTCCAATCTACCAAATTCAAACACACATCACTACATATATCCACATTTTTTTTACCAAAATTATTTACTATATATCTATCTACATATATAAAAGAAAATGTGGGGTGTTACAATCCACCCCCCTTAAAGAAAGTTTCGTGCTCGAAACTTACCTCAAGTAGCGAACAAATATGGATACTTCTCCCGTATTTCTTGCTCCGGTTCCCATATAGCTACCTCCACTCCATGATGTTGCCACAAAACCTTCACCAATCCGATAACTTTGTTGCGAAGAACTTTTTCTTAGGCGTCGAGAATTTCTACCGGTTGTTCTTCGTAGGTTGCTCCGTCTTGAATTTCAATCTCCTCCAAGTTGATATGCCGCCTTGCCTACCGCTTTGATTACCTCAAACGGTCCGGTATATCTTGATGCTAACTTCCCCTTCTTGCCGAATCGAAACACACCTTTCTTGGGTGACACCTTGATAAATACATAGTCTCCCACCTTGAATTCTAAGGGTCTTCGTCTGTGGTCCGCATAGCCTTCTGTTTACTTTGCACCGTCCGTAGCCTCTCTCGGATGAGTTGAATCTTCTCCGTAGTTTCTTGAACAATGTCCGATCCAAACAAACTACTCTCATCGGCTTCTAACCAACATGTTGGTGATCGGCATGATCTTCCATACAATGCTTCATACGGTGTCATCCCAATACTTTCTTGATAGTTGTTGTTGTAAGCAAACTCTACCAACAATAAGTGGTCGCTCCAACTCCCCTTAAAGTCCAATGCGCAAGCGCGTAACATATCCTCCATAATCTGTATCACCCACTCAGATTGGTCATCCGTTTGGGGATGAAAATTCGTACTGAAGTGTAACTCCATCCCCATCGCTTGTTGTAGACTCTGCCAAAATCTCGCCACAAACCTAGAGTCACGATCCGACACAATCGAGAGCGGAACGCCATGTAACCTCACTATCTCACTAATATACAGCTGGCTCAAAGTCTTGAATGTATCCGTGGTCTTCATACCCAAAAAGTGAGCGGACTTGGTGAGTCTATCCACAATGACCCACACTATATTATGCCCGCGCAACGTCCGTGGTAAACCCGGTAGGAAGTCCATGGTGATGTGATCCCACTTCCATTCTAGAATAGGCAAAGATTGTAGGACTCCTCTTGGCCTTTGATGCTCAATCTTCACCTGCTGGCACACTGCATATTTTGCCACATACTTGGCCAAATCTCGCTTCATTCCCCTCCACCAGTATTGAAGCTTTATGTCCCTATACATCTTTGTGCTACCGGGGTGGATATCAAACTTGGAGCGATGACACTCTCCCAGTCTCTCCTCCTTTAGGGACGAATCATCGAAAACATATAGCTTCTCCCCATATCTCAACTCTCCATTCTTCCAAAACCATCCTTCAATTGCCTCTCCATTCTCCAATCGGGCTCTAATCCAATCGAGTTCTGAATCCAGGCATTGCAACTCCACTACCCGTCACCGAAGCGTCGGTTGAGCTACAAGGTTGAATAGATATGGTTGATACTCCAATCGATCCACCCATAGATCGTACTCCTCCAATGCATCAATCATTTTCCACCTATTTACAGCAAGAAAATTGATTTCACCCCGAGACTTCCTACTAAGAGCGTCGACAACTACATTGGTTTTCCGGATGGTAGTTGAGCGTGAACTCATAATCTTCCGAGTACTCAATCCACCTTCTCTGTCGGAGATTCAAGTCTTTCTATGTGAAGATATACTTGAGGCTTTTATGGTCCGAGAACACTTGAAATTTCTCCCCTTATAATAACATCTCCACAACTTAAGAGCAAACACCACCGCAGTCAGCTACAAGTCGTGTGTGGGATAATTCTGCTCATGCACCTTGAGTTGCCTCGAGCCATATGCCACTTCCTTCCCTCCTTGCATTAGAACGCATCCCAAGCCTCGTAGTGAAGCATCGGTGTAGACATCGTAGCCTTCCCCACTGCTCGGAATAATGAGGATAGGTGTCGTCGTCAACTTCTCCTTCAAGGTGCAAAAAGCTAGTTCACACACTTGAGTCCACAAAAATTTCTCCCTTCTTTGTAAGGCGAGTCATTGGCATCGCAAGCTTGGAGAACCCTTCCACAAACTTACGATAATAGTCGGCTAACCCCAAGAAACTCCGTACTTCTGTTACGTTCTTCGGTGGTTCCCATTTCATCACGGCCTCAATCTTTGCGGGATCAACCGCTACTCCTTGCTCGGACACAACATGGCCAAGGAACTTCACTTCCTTCATCCAAAACTCACACTTGCTCATCTTCGCATATAACTTATGTTCTCTCAATGTTTGTAGCACAATAGAGAGATGACGAGCATGTTCCTCCTGAGTCTGTGAGTAAATCAATATGTCATCAATAAACACAATGACAAATTGATCGAGGTAAGGCCAGAAGACTCTGTGCATCAAATCCATGAAGGCTGCGGGGGCATTAGTCAATCCGAAAGGCATCACCGTATACTCGAAATGACCATACCGAATACGGAAAGCAGTCTTAGGAATATCCTCCTCCTTAATCTGTAGCTGATGATACCCATGCAAAGATTAATCTTGGAGTAATACTTCGAACCCTTCTACTGGTCAAATAAGTCATCAATTCTCGGCAACGGATACTTATTCTTCACGGTAACCCGATTCAACCTCCGGTAATCCGTGCACAAGCATAGAGTCTCATCCATTTTCTTCACAAAGAGGACCGGGCTCCCCAAGGTGAAGTGCTTAGATGGATAAACTCAATCGCCAACAAGTGATCCAACTGCTTCCTTAGCTCTTCAACTCCAAAGGTGTCATTCGGTAGGGAGCAATGGATATGGGTTCGGTTCCCAGATAGAGATCGATCTTGAACTTAATTTCCAATGTGGCAATAATCCGAGTAATTCCTCGAGAAAAACATTCAGAAACTCCGATACAATTAACACTACATCTGTATGAATTTTATCTCTGTCATCTCCCATCAAGCTAGCTAAGAAACTCAAATGACTTCCCGATTTCTCTTTTAAGAATCTATTACCCGTAGTAGGAAATGGATGGAAAGAATCTCGGTTATTCACAAAACTAAAATGACTCCTCCCGACAACTGAAATATAATCCGCTTGCGAAAATAATCCATTATCGCCCGAAAAGTGGACAACAAGTTCATCCCGAAAATCACATCATACCCCTTTATCTCTAAAGCAATCAAATCCACAATCAATTCGTGCTCCCCAATGCGAAGCACGCAACCCTTGCAAACTCGGCTAGTATCTAACCATTCTCCCGTGGGCAAGCTAATGTTCATAACATGCTCTAGCTTCGCGAAACTCAATCCCAAATCAAGTGCATATGTCGTGCGTACAAATGAGTGTGTTGCACCGGGGTTAAATAATATTCGGGCCCAAGAATTATAAATAAGGACGATACCTTCCACAACGGCATTGACAATGTCCTCCTCCGGCTGAGTCAAAGCAAATACTCGCCCTTGGTTGGCGCCGCCGGGGGCTTGAGCTTGTATCGGTCGCTGCAGTGCAGGCCTCGGTGGTGGTGGTTGGGCTGCTGGTACCTGTCTGGCGGTCTGGATAGGCCCCTAAGGTGGAAAAACTGGGTAATGCATCTGAATATGTCCCACACCTCCGCATGCAAAGCAGGATCGTGGGGTAATACCGACTCTAGTCTGAGTGTCTCCCTCTCCTCGGGCTGTCAAAAGTCACTGTCCACCTGTCTGGTCTGGGCGACGGTATGGTGTCGGTCTCTGTGCCCCACTAGTGCTAGCACCCATCCGGATCAGACCTCCTCTCGAGAAGCCCTGTCGTCGCTGGCTATCCTCTATGTCTCTCTCTACCAGTGTAGCTCTGTCCACCAAGTCCCCAAAATCACGGATCCTGAGAGCCACCAACTTCTCTTTGATGATCGACCTCAGACCCTACTCGAAGCGCTTGGCCCTGTCGGCCTCATTAGATATAAATCCCATAGCATAACGGGGGAGCTCATCGAACCGCCTCTCATACTCAGCCATGGTCATACTACCCTGTCATAGTGCAAGAAAATTGCCTTCATTCGGTCTCTGACCGATTCAGGAAAGTACTTATCTTGGAAAAGTTGATCGAACTCTTCCCAAGTGAGTGTGTCGGTGTCCCTTCTCCTCTTTATGGCATCCCACAAATAGTCGGCCTCCCCCTCAAACAGTTAGGTCGCCAAACCAACTCTCAACTCCTCGGCAACTCCCATGCCATCACAGATCTTCTTCACTCGGCGGATCCATCTATCCGCCTCCAAAGGATTGGAGCTCCCTTGGAAATTGGGTGGTCGTTGTCTTAAGAATTTCCGAAGAGCTATCATCCTTCGGTCTCCGTTCCTATTGTCCGGTACTTGAGCGAGAGGATGAGCTCCACCATTGTGGTTGTTGTTACCATTTTGGTTTTGTACCAAAGTGGTGAGCTCCCTCAAGCATTGGTAAATGCCTTGCATGGCATTCGGAGGTGGTGGTGGTGGTGGTGGATTCGCTTGACCTCCACGGCCACGCCCACGTCTGCGTCCCCATCCTTGTTCGCCATTCATCCTGCACATCAATTCACAACTTAGTTCATGGATGTACAAGACATCCTAAATATTAGGTTAAGCTAAGGCATAGAACGTGTAAAAATTTACTCAAGAATTTGATTCACCCTAATCCTAAAGCTCTAGAGGTGATTCCATAACCTACAGCTCCTATGTAAGACCTAAAGCCTAAGCTTTGATACCAACTTTGTAACGCCCCAAAACACACCCTGGACAACATTACATTCTAAAATCATTCATATCATGAGAGCACTAATATAATCCCTTAAGAAACAAGACTTCATTTGTCATCCACGAATATTTACAACATTATCCAAAAAAATAAGCCCAAGTCATGGCTATTACATCTCAAAAATTAATTAAAGAAGCATAGCAGAATAAACAAAAGAAGCTAGACTACACAATGTTCCAAAGGAATGTCCTAGTCTAGTACAAAAGGAAAGGAGGTCGCTCTATGCGTCCACCTCGGGATCCACACTCCCATCCAGTGGAGTCTCCCAAGTAGCGGGCTCCTCGACCCTTACGTCCTCCTCCTCAAGCGGGTAATCTAAAAAATATTAGCGATAGGGGTGAGCACGAAGCTCTGTAGAAAAATTCTCTCAAACCCATACAAGGTTTAGAAAAGCATTTAAAATAGTCGGTCTCAATTTTAACATAACATAGATACATAATTTGAAATAAAGCAGTGACATTTAAAAATGATCTCAAGTTTATTTAAAAATATTACTTAAATGAATAAACGAGGACCACATACAAATAATAAACATTAATTGCCATAACCAATTCCTAACAATTCTTTCGGTAGGTGGCATACTTTGTGGTAACCTCCACCCCCTTTAGGTCACCTTTGATTCTCAAGCATCCTTACCAGGAACCTCTTGAAAATGGATGAGCATCCTTACATAAAACCTCTCACCAATCACTACATTATTTCCCAAGCATCCTTACCGGGAACCTCTTGGGAAGGGGTGAGCATCCTTACAAGAAACCTCTCACTCATGTGCATCACAAACAACCCAACCAAGCATACAATTCCAACATTTATCTCAATTTACAAGCATCTATCCAAAATCCCCAAAATATATCATATAACAATTCCACAACCAACTAAGAAAATACATGAGATCACAATAACATCATTTTTCTACCCAACACAAAGCACTAAGGTTTCGAAATCCATAATAAAGAAAGCATTTAGGAAGGAAATACATCACTCTCCAAAAATTAGGGTTTTAAAACTAGAAAGGAGATTTCATGGGTATTAAACCCTACTTTGTTCAAAACATGTAATCCTTGTAAAAATCCTAAGAGATGATGATTCCATAGCATATATATACCATTGATAGCCAAAAAATACATATATAAATACCCTAGCCTCAACGTAAGTGAATGAGAGAAAACGCTTATCTTGAATCCTTAGCTTTGGTATGAAAAACAAGAATATTTGATCTTGAATCACCCTTGAATCTCTTGTTTTTCCCTTCCTTTCTTCTTTTCTAATGCTCTCTAGGGTTTCAAGAGGTGTGGGGGTGTGAGGGGAGTGAAGGAAATGAGATCAAATGAGATGAAAATGAGTTTAAAATATAGCAGCCCCGAAAAATACTATTCATAGGCTGTTTTGAGTTTCTTCAAATTTACAGTTTTACCACTAAGAATCTTCAATTTGATCCATATGACTATCCTAAGGTTTGTCGACGTTCCGGATTCATTTTTAATGTTATTTTAACCTAAAAATATTTTTTTATGATTTATCTCAAAATTCAAGTCAACGTACACCCGAAACACTAAAGTTTGTATTTTACCCATCCGAATCGGCTATTAATGAAGTTTTACGATGTTTGCAAATAAAATGTGATAAATGGTGTTTCTTAAAGCATTTTATACTTATTTGAAGCCTAAAAGTACTCATTATTTTTATATTTTGATTTAGGATGCAAATGGAGACATTAAATACAAAATGAAGCTAATTAGACTATTTCGACATTGTTTCGTTATCTGAGCATAACTCTCTCATCCAAGCTCCGATTGAGATGATTCAAGATGCTTTGGAATGATACGAAAGAGGTCTAAAACTTTCATATTTTGAGTTTTGAGAGATATTGACTGCATCAAGGTTTAAATTGAGCTTGAAGTTGCAGCAGTACACTATTCACAATCTGTCTTTGTCCCTTTTTCATTTCCAATCCATTCCTAAACCAACCAAATCCATCTCAAACCTCTCCAACACATATTTCTACAGAAAACCTATTTAATACAAGTTCTAGGACCTAAAATTTCATATTTTTACTTATTAAAATTAAATTTTAACTATTATTTTTACTAACATTTTAAATCTCTAATTTTCCAATCTACCATATTCAAACACACATCACTACATATATCCACATTTTTTTACCACAATTATTTGCTATATATCTATATACATATATAAAAAAAATGCAGGGTGTTACAGGGAAATGGGAATAAGAATGTGTAAAAATCAATTTTTGCATGAGTTGGGTTGTTGAAATTGCTTGTTTCGTAATTTTATGAGAAATGTGATGAATTGTGCATATTATGTGTTTACATGATTTTGTGATTTGTGGGTGTTTGATAAAATGCTTTGAATGATATGAGCATGTTATTTGAGTGAAATTGATATAACATGTTTTTGATGAGATTGTAAATTATAATTATATGCTTATGATATAATTGACAATTGGGAATGTTGGTTGAGATGAAATATTGTTTATAATGTGCTCATGAGATATTGAACATGATTTAAGATTTACATTTATACATTACATTTGCATATGCACGAGAAGCAACACATTCGTGGGCATTTGACATGAGTGTGGGTGTGTGCATGGTTTGGATCAAGCACCACTCATGGTGGATGATGCGTGGGCTCGAGTCACATGGATTGCATTGAAAATAGGGTCAGAGTTAGTAAGAAGGGCTAGATTGCCCCTCGGGTGCAAGGCCCGGTGAATTAAATATGTACTCCGTTGGTATCGAATCCATAAAGTGTGTCGGCGTATGCGGAGTTGTTGGTGGAAGTCCATAAATGTCATGTCAGTTGGGTGTCCATTGGTGTGAGTCAAAAAACACCCACCCCAAGAAAGACGAGAATTTTATAAATGGCCATTGGATGTATAACATCAATGGCGAGGGCTTGGAATGTCTGGATTCATACGCATGACATTGCATGTGATATGGGAGCTAGTGAAGGCTCGGGTTGAGTTTCATATATGAGTCTCATCTCATTAGATGACATGTCATAGAGAATTTCATTATGAATTGCATATTCTTAATTGGATTGTTTGTTGATTGTTGAGTTGCATGTGAGCATTTCATATGCATCTAGGTTGGGGAGTAGCCTCTTTAGGAGATATCCTATTGAGCGTGATTCACCTTTTATGGGGACAACATCTCAGGTGAGGGACAAGCGCCAGTGGATGGCTCTCACTCGGGGTCTCATTGATGAAGAAAAGTTGAGATGTGACTTTAAATTACGTTTTTGTAAAACAAATATGTAATTAGTTTTGGACTTGTAATATTGTATAAATGATTGTAAAATGACCGCACATGGACCATGTTTTGTGTAAAATTGCATGTTATATGAGTTTGGGTAGATATTGCACAAAATTTGTAAAAACTGGGTAAATTTAAACTTTTTTATGAAAAAAGGCAAAATGGTAATTTGTCACAACAGAATGGGTTGTGAACCTGAAATTTTCTAGAACTCGAATGACGAAACAAACCTCATCATTGGATTCGTCTCACGAAATCTAGTTACCCTGTCAAATTTCATCGACTTCCGAGATAGTCAAATTTTTCACGTTTTATAAGGTGATCAACTCTCGGGTGACCCAAAAATGGGAATTTTAATAAAAATTTTAAAATTTAAAAAATAATTTAAGATAAGTTAAAGTAAAAATATTTTGAACTTAAACCGGAACGAAATTTAATGATTTCGGGCAAAAATGGACCTGGGAAAAAGAGGCCAAATATTCTAAGGGTATAAATAAGGGAAAAATATGATTTCTTCCTCCATTTGCTCAGTCGTTACCCGATAGAAAAGAAGAGAGGGAAACTCAAGCTCTCTCCACCTTTTCTCTACAATCGGTGGTCAAATCAACATGGACCAAGAACAAAAGTCGATCTCCTCGACAAAGGCTACGCGGCTATACCAAAAAACACGGGTTTTATCGAAGATCAAGGAATGGGATTTTTTGAAGCTAGGGATTCTAGCTCCTTTTTGGGTTCTTGGAGTTTCTTGATGGCTTTTTACGCTTTAAGAGGTAGGGTTCCTTCCTACTTCGGTTTATTTACAACCTAGGGTGGTTATATGAAATGGGTATGTTGATAGAAACTTATATCATTTACCTATGTTGTGGAAATTGATGAAATGGGTCTGAAAATAGGTATAGAATGGTTTAAAATAAATTCCTAACATGGAATTGATATGTGGTTATTACTTGTGTAATTTCATAGAAATTTGTGTTACGTGGGCATGTTATGTGTTTTTATTATGCCTTGTGAATAGAGTGTGTTATTGACATATAATATGTAATAACATGCTTGTGATGTATGGTTGGATATAAAGATATTAATTTATGCTTATAGATACATCAACATTGTGATGGAATTAGTAATTGTATGCTTTTCATATAAATTGCCATGGAATATGTTTAAATGTGGTTAATTTTGCTCATGTGTCATTCTTTACATATGGGTATGACATTGATTAAGCAATTGTGCATTACATTGCATTTGCATGGGAAAAACACATCCATAGCCATGAGTGCAAGTGTGCGTGTGCATGGTTGATATCAAACACCAATTAGGTGGATGATGGTGGGCTTGGGATAGTTGGATCAAAAATCCGACTGAGTTGCACGGTATTATGGATAAGAATTGGGTCGGGATTAGCAAGAAAGACTAGACTATCCCTCAGGTTAGAGACCCACTGATTGGAGACGCACTCTGTTGGTATAATAGCCCATAAAGTGTGTCGGTATATGCAGAACCGTTGGTGGAAGTCCATAAATTTCGTGTCGGTTGGGTGCCGTTGGTGTAAGTCCAAAAATAACCACCCCAAGAAAGACCCGGAGAATTTTAATTAGTCATTGGGTGTGTAGCGCCAATGGCGGGGCTTGAAAGTCAGTTTTTATACTCATGACATACATGGGGGAAAAGGAGCCAGGGAGGGCTCGGGTTGAGTTGTATGAGTGAGTCTCATCTCATTTCATGGCATGAATTGCTAAGATTTCAACATTGAATAACATATTCTTGGTTGGGATGTTCTTGGTGGTAAAGTGTTGCATGAACATTCATATGCATTTAGGTTAGGGAATAGCCTCGATAAAAAATACTCTACTGGGCGTGACTCACCCTATACGGAAAATATTTCAAGTGCGGGACATACATCGGTGGAAGGCCTTCACATGGGACCCCATGGGTGAAGAAAGCCAAAATGTGGCCTTATATTAAGTTTTGTAAAGCAATTTTGTAATTTCTATTTTGGTATGTAAATATATTGAATTGATTGTAATAGAACTTGTATGGACCATGTATTACATGAAAAACTTCATTATACATGTGTTGGATAGAAATAATATGCTTAGGAATGACTTCGAAATAAAAAACAGGTGAAATAGACAAAATTGGGCAAAGAGTACCATTATTGAGTACCGGTACAACGATGCCCAGTGGGTTAACTGTACCGGTATAGATGTTGACAATACCGGTATTGTCTTGTCCACAAGTCTGAGCGTACCGATATGTCGTACTAGTACTGATTTTCCAAAAGGCTTACAGTACCGGTACTGTGAGAGTGTATCGGTACACAATACCGGTACTCTTTCCAAAATTTTGAAAATTTTAAAATTACTTTGCCAAGTTTTTGAGCTATGAGTTCTTGGGTTCCAAGGATATAAACGGACTATAATGGAGTATGAATTGTGGTACTTTGCTCCATGGTTGAATCAAATGATAAAACGAATGTGGGTTTTACGTGTGGGTTGAAATTCCGGTAAAGGGGATGTTATTAACGTGGAGTCGAGTTGTGTGACTATCACGGGTATTTTCGCGAATTAACGAATGGTCAACGGTTAATAAATGACCCCCGGTTTTAGGGGCGTCACAAGATTGGAAGAGTAGGAAATGAAAAAGGATCAAATTAGGGGAAAATTGGGATGATCTACTAGTAGAACGTTGATTATCTATCGGTGGAAGTTTTTTAGTGAGCTCTTTTACAGGTAGAACGTTGATTATCTACCGATAGAAGTTTTCCAGTGAGCTCTTCTACTTGTAGAACATTGATCTTCTACGAGTAAATCTTCTCAAATTTTCAGAAATCTAAAATGGTTTTGTCAAACCTTTGGTGCCTTAAGTCCTTTTGTTCAAAGGGTGTAAATGGAGTAATGTTAAGGACAAATTGATGTATATTGGACCTTTGAATGGTCAAGTGATTGAATTGTACACAAGTTATGCATTTGAGAGCGCCCGATACAGGGAGACTCTGCCTAAACTCTGTGTTGTTTATGATCTCGGTGAAGGAGATGTTATGCCATGGTGTCGGGTTAGGCGGCATTCACTGGTACTTCCGTGGGTTGATGGGTGATCAACGGGTTGACAAAGGACCATCGGTTTTAGGGGCATCACATCACTCAACAAAGAATACACTCAAGTTTTGGTAACTATCACTAAACAATTACATGCAGTAAGAATGTTGTAAACAAAGCAAAGTAATAGCACATGTAATATGTCAAAAGAATGTTGGTATAATCTCAGGAAATAATATGAGCACTACATCAAATAATATTATCAGCACTCCCCCTTTTAATGAATGGATGGAAATGATACACATGCATGACTTCTGTAATCACAAAAACTTTATTAGGTTTATAGTGTGGCTATGGGTATAGGGCTTTAAAAACGACATCTAAGGGATTCAAAAAAAACTATCCTTTTCAATTTGAGTAGCACACATCTCTTTTTAACTTTACTAATAATATCACATTCTCCCTTTCCCATATTCAATCTCAGGCATATAATTTCTTGATTATTCTTTGTCTTTGCATGCATTCCTTCTTTTTTCTTTTATTTTCTTCTTTCACAAATTCTTTCCATTTTCCCCTTCTTTTTTTTTCTTTTCAGCCAATTTTCTCCCTTTTTTTCCTTTTCTTTTCTCGTATGTGTCTTTCTTTAAGGGATGGTGCAAGAAAATTAGATAGTGAGGGCTAGACAAATATATTTCCATTAGCTCGGTTAACATATGGTTTTAAGAAAAGAAATTATACTTAGGCTCTACCCTGGATTACTAGGGATATAGTTTTGCAAAAGAAATAGCTAAGGCTCAAGATAAAATTACAAATGGCCTAAGATCATTTTTTTAGAATTCATGCACATGCATGATTTTCATAAAAATTTAAGGGGGAAGGCTAACATGTCATTCAATGGGTGCTAACCAAAGAAAAATTAATGAGATTATTCAAAGAAATCTTCTGCTGAACTGAAATTCTTACTTGAGTAAACATTTAAAATCTCTCCAAAGTAGATTTGTTCAAAATATGCATAAGGGTTTCGCATCTCCACTATATATGTAAGCTTCACAAAGGATTTATGTTATTTCAAAAGGTTTTCAAAATAAGAAATCATTATGTGCTCAAAATGATGAGTTTTCTATGAAAATATAAAGATAGTGCACAAGTAGAGTATGAAAATCCCCCATGATTCAATTAGGGTTATACCTGTAAATTAATAGAATGACAATGTAATTCTACCGTGAATAATATGAACTAATTATCTTAGCACTACAAAATTTATGTGAAATAACACAAACGAACTGAATTAACTAAATAAAACCATAATTCAAAACATAAAACTAAACTTCTAAAGACAACCAAAAATACTCAAAACATAGTGCATGAACTAAAATGTAAATAAAGAGTCTGAGAAAGGTAGAGAGAGAGTGTAGAAAGATGCAAGAAACTCTGGCTGACGATGATGGACCACCACCATATCTTCTCCCAAGTAGCCTCAGAATCTCTCTCTGATTCTGCTCATATTTGGTCATTTTTTGATCAAACTAGGTCATCCTTGTCTCAAGACCCAACAAAATCTGCATGTTAGTCCGACCATCTATAGGAATATAGGGTCGTGGCTCCTCCTACTACTTCTGAGGCTCCCCTGGCGATTGAAAAGCTGCACCTTCTAGAAATGCGTCTGCTTGTAGTTCTAGTGGCACTTCTTGCTGCACCTCTGCCTGAATTATATGGCTCTTTTTCAACGAAGTTTTATCCAGGAATGCCAAATGTTCCACAATAGGCCATGATGGATCCGATATCACTCCCTTTTGCCTACATAATTCAGATACTAAAATAGCAAAAGGAAGTGAGGGCTTTTTATTTTGCACAATCAGTACCATTAGATCAATAATCAGCGTCGGCAGGTCGACAGTATGTCCCATTCCAAGAGAATACAAAAAATATGTTTTTTCAATGAAAACTTGATTTTTTTGGGATTGGAGCAGCAAATTGTTCAGAGTAATCAAATTCAAAATCCAATATTTATCAATCAAATCTTCTTACTTAATGTACTTGTTTGGCCTACCCCAAACATAATCCATATTTTCAGTCAACTCAATTCCAATTGCAAACATACTAGGCAGCGTGGTAAAGGGATATTGGGGATAAAGGTGTCTTGGTATAGGGCTCAAATAATCAGCAATAGTAGACACCGTAACTTGAAATTTAATCCTCATAACATATGCAAGCAATTTCCTTGGTCTAGTTACTTGAGCATTACTATAAATTTCTTAGACCAAACATTCAAAAGAAAGACTCACAAGTTTCATATAATTCAACCATCCCCGATCCACTAAATTTTTCCTAACCCTGATATGTTCAAATTTTTCATAAATAACAGGCCTTTCAGAAATAATAGTGTTGGTTAAGAAATGAGTATCATAACAAATCTATTGCTCGATATTTTCAATCATATTATTATCAAATTGATTTTGAACCTGGGGTTGCTCCTCTTCTTGTGGCATTGCTAGGGGCGATGGAGAGACTCCTCGCCTTGATCGACTTGAAGAAGCACCAACTCTATGAGCCCTTGATTTCTTTCTTAGGTCAATGAAGATGATTCTTGAATTTCTTGACCAATATAGGATTTCACAAGATTTTCATCTGTAAAAACCTGTAAAATAGGATGTTTAAGTGTTTAATCGGAGAAAAATTGAAGAAAAACTAGTGGGTGAAGCAAATCTGAAGAAATAAGGCAGTGGTTATTGCTATTTTTTTGAATTCCTACTGTGAGGGAACTGTAGAATGGCTATTTTCATGAATAGACTGCTTTTATGGGGAACAATACCATCCAGATGCCACCAGCACCGTCCAGACGGTGCAACGGTGCTGGTCCACTGGTTTTTGTGTAGGTCCCTCAACTGCTGGCTTTTGATTTCTTCCTTCTTTCCAGCTTTCAATTACGAATCCTGCAATTATTACATTTCATTTAAATTCAAAAAATCCCTCATTGCTTACCTAATAAACATAAATTACCTTAATAAAAATACAATCCTTTAAAATTAAACATATCAAACTATATACATTATACAACAAATCTTAGATTATACATTCTTGATCATAGTCAATTTAATTAGAATCTTCTAAATCGAGAACATCAGTGAACCGATTAATCTCATGCCATACATATCTTGTGAGCATTGGAATGGAATAAGATTGTGTCTCAGGGTAATCCTTTCTCTATCCATACTTAATCCAATCAAGAAGATCTAATGCTTGACCTAAAATTGATTCAGAACATTGATTAATTCTTTCATATGCATTAATCAACCACATTTTATACAACCACCGAGTAGATTTGCTCATCGACATTTAGCAAATGAACTTTTCCCACACAACAGTTCTGCTTGACTATCGAAGATTTCTAGTTTCCTTACAACTTTTGCTTTTACTATGATCAAAGAATGTATGTCTTTTGGAAAAATGTGTAACACACCTAGACTAAACCAAAAGAATTTTTCATCCATTTTTTTTTTAATTTTTTTTAAAATTTTCCACAATTTTATAAAAAAACCCACTAGACTCACTATCCTATTCTTTAATGTCTTCCGGTCACAAAGACGGTTATGGATTATTCCCTCCCCCAACCTAAATTTAACATTGTCTTCAATGTATAACATCATAAAGCAAAATTCAAAGACAATTGCTAATAAGGTCTGGAAATGAAACAAATCCATTGTGCAAAACAAATAACAAAATAGTTAGTTCTATTAGTTACACACAAATACACATAAAAACTTTTTGAAAGACATATTCTGGTTCCCTTAATTGAATGGAATCCACATTTTGGACAAATCCGTCATGATAATCCTTAAGCTTTTGACCGTTTACTTTAAAAACATTTCCAACTTAATGGATCTTTAATTTCAACTGCTCCATGTTCAAAAACTTGTTTGACAATGTATGGACCTATCCACCTACATCTTAACTTTCCAGGAAATAGACGGAGCCTTGAATTATATAATAGTACTTTTTGAGATGGTTCAAAGGACTTCCGCACATTGTTTTTATCATGAAAAATCTTCATTCTAGCCTTGGCAATTTTTTCATTTTCATATGTTTCATTTCTCAATTCTTCTAATTTACTAATCTGAAACTTGTGGTATGCACTTGCTTTGTCTATATCAAAATTCATCATTTCGATTGCCCAATATGTTCTGTGTTCCAATTCCACAGGCAAGTGACATTGATTTACTATAAACAAGCTAATAAGGAGACATTCCCAAAATAATTTTATATGCGGTATGGTAAGCCCAAAGTGCATCAGTCAGTCTCAAAGACCAATCTTTGCGATTTAGGTTAATTATTTTTTTCAAAATATATTTTATCTCCTTATTAACTAATTCAGTTTTTCCACTTGTTTGAGGATGATAAGGGGCAGAAATTTATGTAAAATCAAATATTTTTTCATTAATTTTTTTAAAAGATTTGTTGTGAAAATGTGCACCCACGTCACTTATAATAGCTTGAGGAATTCCGAATTTAAACAAAATATTTTCTTTTATAAATCTGATCACTGTGCAGTGATCATTGTTTCAACAAGAAATTACCTCAAACCATTTGGAAACATAATCAACAACAAACAAAATATATGGATGTCCAAAAGAGAGGGAAGGTGGTCCCATAAAATCGATGCCCCAACAATCAAAATTTTTAATAATCAAAATAGGATTTAAAGGCACCAGGTTTCTTTTTAAAATATTCTCTAACTGTTGACATTGGTCACAATTTAGGTAAAAAAATGTACATCTTTAAAAATAGTGGGCCAATAAATGTGACACCACTAAAACCGGAGGTCCTTTGTCAACCTGCGTGACTCAATCAAATCTTGGTCTAACTCTCTCGAGCTCACTTGTCATCCACCAAAAATTGTGTTTCATTAAAACCATGATACATCCACACTCATATCATATGCCCACGAATGTGATGCTACCTGTGCATATACAATGTAATGAATAATTTCTTTTCATATAAAAGTAATGCTACATAGACTTAAAAATTAGACTTTATAATTACAACCATTGATTTCACTATGGGTCCTAACATTTATTGGAACCCACTATCTATTCAATGGTTGGGATTATTAAGTTTAGTTTTTAAGTCTATCTAGCATTACTCTTCATATAATCGTGCAATCAAGTTTTCAATTGCAATTACAACATAATGTTCAACATGTCATGAGCATAAGATGAACAATTCCAAATCCTCAATGTAACTTATATCATAAAGCATATAATTACATTCCAATCATCATCACCAAACATGTTATATCAATTTCATTCAAATAACATACTTAATCAATCATAGGCATTTTATCAAACACCAAAAATGCACAAAATCATGTAAACACATAATCATACACAATTTATCACATTCTCATGAAAACACCCAATGAGCGATTCTCAGCAAACATAATTCATGCAAAATTGATTTTATTCATTCTCATACCATTCCTTATACTCTAGTTACACTAGAAATACATTTAGACAAGAGATTTCATCTCAAATCTCAAAATAACACTATAAAATATTTCTTCTTAAAACATAATGCAACACCATTGATTTTATAAAGTACGAAGTGAGAAATCTTTATACAAATATATGTATAATAAATCTAGTAAAGTAATCATTTCTTATTTTGAACATAATTCCATAAACTTATTCTTTCTAGGGTATTTTTTAAAAATATTAACTCCACACACTTTCGCCTCAACATCAACCACAACTTTGACACTTTAAAAAAAATACATAGTTTTACAAAATCTCACATTTCTATTTCGAACATAACACATTTTCAAATTAACTCACATACACACCAAAAATACAATTTATTCCCTTTTATAAAAAATTTTGCAAATTAAATGATTGAGAAATTGGATAGATCAATACCACCCTTTTTATACTTTAAAATAACTCAACAATACCCCAAATCATGGTAAAATATACTCAATTACATCATAAAAATCAATACCACTTTCTCAAACACATGATAGACATAAAATCTCCAAATACACATTTACAAATGAACATACTCATTCTTAAGAGACAAAATCAAATACATTATATACAAAATCACATATATTGTAAAGAATCCAAAATCGTAAGTTCAATCAAACACCCATAACAAAAATCAAGTTAGGGTTTCAAACCTACAATACCCAAATTCATTTAATGCATTTAGGTTTACAAATTCATAGTAAACTCATCATTTAATTAAGACTTATAGCATGTATTTAGCTCATACTAAACAAAAAGATATAGAACATACATGAGATGCATCAATGTATATGCAAGAGAAAGGAAAACCCTACCTCAAAACTCAAGAACCCAAGCTCCATCTTCAAATATCCAAGTGGATCCAAGAATCCCAAGTAATGTTCTTAGATTTTCAAACAAAAATCCAAGCTCTAGAGACCTTGTTCTTCCCTCTTCTCTTTTCCTTTATGTTGTCCTAGGGTTCTAAGAGGAATTGAGTGAGAATGGAAAGAAATAATGGGACAAATGGGCCTGAAAATGGTGTTTTAAAACCAGCAAGTCCCGAATTTTACTATTCATAGGGCCAAAAATTGCATTTTTCTCTAAAATTATGGTTTTATCACTAAATATCTCCAATTTGATCTTTATGACTATTCTAAGGTTTATAGATGTTCCGGATTCATTTTTAATGTTAATTTAACCTAAAAATATTTATTTTTATGATTTATCTCAAAATAAAGTCAATTTACACTTGAAACACTAAAGTTATCATATTACCCATTCGAATCGCTTTATGCGCTAAATGTCTATTCCAAGATCTTCGGACCTCCCGGATTTAATCGTAATATTATTTTGACCTAAAAAAATTAATATATTTACTTAGTTACCCTTATCAACCTTAAACACACCCAAAAATTAAATTTGACTAAAAAGTCAATACGCTCATACCTCAAACTTACGCGAGTACTCCTTTAACAACGATTTGAAGTTTCTCTCATCATTTTAATCATTTAAAAAAATACTATCAAATTAATATCATTTATATTTATATAAAATATGGGATCTCACAAAAATGCTTGGTTGTTTCCCTTGCTTCCCACACGAACCCGATTATGTGTACGGAATATAGTGAAGGGTGAGTGTCACTCTCATTCAAGCTCATGCAAGATGCAAGGAATTGTGTGTGGATAAAGAAAAATGCATGTGACTATGTCAAAATGATCCCTAAGTGTAGAAAGACTTATAGTGTCGTGATTTACTTGGAATGGTATTTCAAGGTCATTGATTAACCCTAAAAAGTGCAAAATTGAATTAGGGTTTAAGGTTAATAGTGTGCGTTAATTGAATTAAAATAATTAATTTGAATAATATTATGAACTTGGAAGGATGGAAGTGCAAAAAGGCCAACAAGAGAGGGAAGAAAGCGCAAAATCAACATAAGGATCCTCATCCAGATGGTGCACCACCATCCCAATGCTAGGAAGTCAACAAAGGGAGGCTGTTAGCAGAAAAACCAAAGGTTTAGCACTGTCTGGATGGTGGTGATGGCGTCCAGACGATAGCTAAATTGCCTTTGAGCTTCCTTTCTTCCCATTGGTCTAAAAAGGAGACTGAGGGACAAGATTGGCCAGCTTGGGTGTCTGCCGCCCTTGGAGCTCCTTCCTAAGGCCTATAAATAGCCTACCTCAACCATTTGAAAGGGGACTTCACTTGAAAAGGGAAGCAAGATCCAAAGAAGAAGAAACCCTGCCCTAAACACTCCATAAGACAAAAACTAGAAACCCTGCCCTAAACACTCCCTAAGACAAAAACTATCTTCTTCTACATTTCTTTTACATCCTTTTTACTTGGAGGGTTGAACCTCTGCCACTTTTGTGCCTTGGTCGGTAATAAGGGTTAGGGTGTTTTAACTATTTGTTGGGGAAGGATTTCTTGTATTTGTTTTTGTATTGATGTCACGTTGTAGGATTATCTCACCCTTCTTGCTCATCTATAGTAATAAAGTGTGAGTAGTCCGTTTATACTCTTTACTGAAGAGTGAAGACATGTTTAATATTGTTTATGTTATGGAAATGTTGATGTTTTATGTATTTGTTAATGTTTATACCTCCCGTAATTGATGGGTGGTTATTATTATTTCTGTTTGGTGTCGTACTACTATATGCTCATGGTTATGAGTACTGAGCTAAGTTTACTACTATATACCGGTCTATCTATAAGTTATTATGTACTTCATGCAGGATACAACGATGCACGTAGTTGGGTTTTATGTAATAGTCGGGAGATTAGTTATAGACGGGTTAAATCTCATCATAGCTAATGGTTTTTATTTAATGCATAAACCAGAACTCCATCTTCATTGAATCATCGACCTGCCGATCAAATAGCTAAAGTAAGCCTTTTGAATGGTCATCTTCGAGTTTACTAGAATTTTTTTGTAAAATTCGGGTAGATTTAAACTTTTATGAATAAAGGGTAAAATGGTAAATTGTCACCATGATTCGGGTTGTAAATCTGAAATTTTTTGTAACTCGGATGACAAAACGGACCTCACCGTTGGATTCTTCTCGCGAAATCGAGTTACCACGTCAATTTTCGTCGAATTCTGAGATAGTCAAATTTTTCACGTTTTACGGAGCGATCGGGCTTCGGGTGACCCTGTACACGAATTTTTTTATAAAATTTTAAATTTTGGGCAATAAATAAGATAAATTGAAATAAAAATATTTTAGATTTAAACCGGGGCAAGATTTAATTGTTCGGGACAAAAACGGACCCGGAATTAAAAATGGACATGTGGCCAATTGTGGGCCAAGTGTTCTAAAGTATAAATAGGGGGAAAAATCAGATTTTTCCCCCATTGTTCAGCATCCTCTTCAGCCGATAGAAAAGAGAGGGAAAGGAGAGGGAAAGCTTCAACTTCTCTCTATGATCTACATAATTCTAGTGCTCAAATCCGCTTGGACCAAGAACAAAGATTGTTCTCCTCGTCAAGGGCTACGTCTACGTACCAAAAGGAAGTGATTTCACCGAATAATCAAATGAAGAATTTTTGGAGATCAAAGCTTTTGGGTTGGTTTTGGTGTTTTAGGGGTTTTCTACACTCCTAAGAGGTAGGGGTTATTCCTACTTTGGATTATTCTTACCTTAGGTGTTGCTAGACTAAGGGTGAAAATTATGTATATGCATATGTATTGTTATACATATATGTCTATGGGTATGAAAGTGAAAAAAAAAATTAGCATAGGAATAGCTTAGGCTAGCTTCTAGCTTGAATTTGGTATATGGAGGTTCCATGTGATTATTTTGTAACTTGGTGAAAACTTAAGGCATGCTATGTGTTTTATAAACTATGCCTTGGAATGTGTTATGTGAATACATGACTTGAATGACTATAAGATGTTTGATAAAATGCCCTAGTGAAATTGAGTGTGTTACTTGCATGATGCTATGTTATAACATGCTTGGGTGATTGTGAAATCATATGCTTAGGATATGGTTTTTGGATGAAGAGTGTTATTGACATATGCATGAAATGATATATTGAGCATAATGAGATATGGTAGTTATATACTTATGATACAATTGCATTGATGTATGAAAATGTTTATATGTTTGTCATAAGCATATTGAGCATTATTTTGTGTGCAATGGAACATCACATTGCATTTGCACGGAAGTGTCTCATTACATGAGTGAGTGCATGTTTGACGTCAATACCACACTTGGTGATTGACGGAAGGCTTGGGAGAGTTGGGTCGAGGACTTAGCTAAGCCGCTTGGTTGCATGATGAATTGGGTTGGGGTAGCAAGAAGAGGCATGACGACCTCTCGGGTGCAAGACCCGGTGATTGGGCTACGCACTCCCTTGGCTCGGCCCATAAAGTGTGTGGGTGTATTCAGAACCCTCGGTCGAAGTCCGTAAATTTCGTGTGGGTTGGAGGCCCTTGGTGTAAGTCCATGAACATCCACCCCTATACAAGACCCTAGAGTGATTAACGCCATTGTGTGTAACATAAATGGTGGTTTCGACTAAATTGACACTTGCATGTGTTGGGGAGCCGGAGAGAGCTCGGAATAAAGTTGCATGGGTGAGTGTCACTTCATTCCATGGCATAGCATTATTGCATTCCATCATAGGATGCATAAGTGTGAGAAATGCTTGGTTGTATGTTTGTGTGATGATTACATGAGCATGTGCATCTAGGGGAAGAGTAACCTCTATAGGTTTATCTCTATTGGGCGTTGTGCTCACCCTATACGGGAAACAATTTCAGGTACGGGACACGTTCCGGTGGATGGCTCTCATTCGAGGGCTCTTGGTTGAAGAAAAGCCGGGTTGTGGCTTTTGAATTTAGTTTTTGTAAAACTTTTGGTTAATTTCAATTTTGGCATGTAAAAGTATGGAAATAGTTGTATTAGAACTTGTATTGACTATATTTGGTATCAAATAGATGTTGTATAAGTTTTGGATTGGTTTGGATTGGTTTTGGAATGGATTGATTTGGGGTTGAAATCATACACAGTTTACACAGAAATTTCAGACACTTCTTAGTGTTTGAGCCATAACTTTTTATTGTGACGTCCAAATGATCTGAAATTTTTACAGTAGGTAGTAGACACCTAGGGCTACAAAAGTGTTTTTATGAAATTTTCTCAATTCCACTTCTAAACAGGTCAAAACCGCACTGGAAGTTGCAGCAGAACAGAAACTGCATTTTCTGTTCGAACGTAAAGTGACGTTCGAATGGTGCGAGTTTTGAACAGCAAAACCAGCAGAGAACCAAATGTACTGGGAGCTACCTATTTTTCAAAACCAAGGTACGTTCGAATGTGAATAGTGTTGTTCGAACGGTGACTCTAAAACCGAAATTTTCAAACTATGCACTAAGCTTCCAGGCTTGGATTTCTTTGATTTAAAGAACACCAATGGACTTGGATTTCTCTAGTTCCAAGGATACAAATGGACACTAATTGAGGTATATTGAGGCTTATTAGACCTTGGTGGATTTAAATGATAACTATTACATATATGCACTAATGTTAAAGTAACCTTGCATGTTTTGCTATAAATATGGATAATTGGACCCGGTGTGGTCAATGTTTACTTATAAATGGACCCGGTGTGGTCATTGTTTATATTGGGCCTCAGATGGGTCATGTGAGTTATGTTGCACAGGTTGGGTATTGGGTAGAGTTCCCTGTACAAAGGAGACTCTGCCCAAATTTTGTTAAGTTATGGACCTCGGTAAATGGGACATAACGGTGTGATATCGAGTCACTCGGTATTTACGGGTATTCCGCGGGTTGATGGGTAATCAACGGACCCCCGGATTTTGGGGTGTCACATTTTTGCTTGTTGCATGGTGCATAGACCTTCTGGCTAACCTAATCCGTTGATGTGATATAGTTCGGTTATACATCAGATCTACCGGTTAACTTTCCAGTAAAGTGGGAGTCCATTGTGGTAAGGTGGCAATTCCATGACCAAACAATAAAATGCAAGTTGGACCCTCGAACTAAATAGTAGCTTTTCAGTTATTGTTATCAAAAGTTCAATTTAAATATTTATTTGATAATTCTAAGTTTACTCCACAAGCTTTGGTAAGACACTACGTGCATGACAGTCTTACCTTTTATATTTTGAATTACAATAGATAGCTCCCTGTGGGTTTGACCGTAGATTTAATAGAGTAACACTATAGTTTAACCACTTATACTTAAGAATATGATTTAAATCAGGTCAAGTTTTTGGCGCTGTTGCTGGAGAGTTATGGTCATTTAAAAAGAACAAGGAAGTTGTCTAGTTTGTATTGTATGTGTATATACTGCTTGTTTTATTTTTATTGTTTATGTCTGCAAAATCATCAGTAGGGTCTGTAAATTTGTGTAATCCTTCGTCTTCATAATCTTCATCACAAGCATCCTCGGACACTTTTGAGTTAAGTACGACTAATAATAATCAAAGAGAACAAGAGGTGGTTTAGAATGCAAGACTTTTGAGAGAATATTTGCATCCTACACGTACTAGTGTCCCCTCATGTTTTTCTTTCCCCACAAATGCTCCAAATTTTAATATTAAAGCAGGGAAAATATAGCTTTTACCTCAGTTTCATGGTTTTGAGTCTGAAAACCCTTATTTGTATATGAAAGAATTTGAGAAAGTATGTGGTGCATTACAAGATAATTCTGAAATGGTCTGATTGAAAATTTTTCTTTTTTATTTAAAGGATAAAGCTAAACATTGGCTAAATTCTTTGAAAGCTCAATCCATTCCAAGTTGGCAAGTTTTGCAAACTAAATTTTTTCCTATAAATCGCACTAATGCATTGAGACGGCAAAGCATGAGTTTTTGTGTGAAAAAGGGAGAAACATTTTACCAATGTTGGAGAGATTTAAGGATCTTCTCCAAGCTTGCTCACATCATGGATTTGAGAGTTGGACCTTAGTTGATTTCTTTTATGATACCCTTCCTTCCACATTACGTCAGTTTGTTGAAATGATGGCCCAGAGAGAATTCATGTGCTAGAATCCCGATGAGTCATTTGAGTTTTTTGATACCATTTCTGAGATTTTCCAAATGTGGGACTTGGTCTCACCAAATATTATCGAAACCAAGCCATCTTCATTACAAGGATGGAAATATGTGTTAAAAAATGATGATGATCTAAGGTCTAGAATGGCTACCTTGTCTCCAAAGCTGGATGCTCTAGAGATGAAAAAAGTCAAGGAAGTTTTTGTTGTTGTTGTGTCACCCTCTAATCAGTTGTGTGGAATCTGTGCTATGACATGACATCCCACGAGGGAGTGCCCCACTATTTCAACCTTCATGGAGGTTTTGATGGAACAAACCAATATAATTTCAAACTTTAATAAGCCTTATTCAAACCCATACTTTGAAACCTACAATTTAGGATGGCGGAACTATTAGTCCAAAAGCACCATGGAGAGCAACAAAAGTCCATAGACCGCCTAATTGACACCAACGAGTAAAATCTCCTTGGGCTTCAGGACCCCATAGTAACAATAAAGAATGTGCTAAACTATTAGCAGGAGTAGAAACGGCGGCAGTTAAGAAATTACAGCCTTCCAAATAGGAACTGGCCAATCCGTGAGTATACCATGAAGTTACAAAGGTTGTACCTGTTCAGGTCCACCTTCACCACAACCTTAAACTCAGTAACCATATCAACCTTATCAACCCCCACATAAGAGGAGTTTAGAAAATACCATGAATCAGTTCATTCAAAGTCAAATGAGTTTTAATACTTAGGCTACCCATGTCTTTAATGATTTCAAAGCTCAAACTTCACAAAATATTGAGAATATAAAGAGTCATATAGCTAAGTTGACCCAGTCTTTGAGCACAACAAAAAAGGAAAAATTCTCATCTCAACCTAAAGCCCAAACTTCCCATTATGTCTTTTGAACCTTCTCTGAGTCAAATTCAAGCAATTATCACATTAAGAAGTGGTAAGGTGATTGACAAGACCATCAAAGCCAAAAATTTTGAGCCAATAGCCAAGTTAATTCCTGTGAATGAACCAATTGAATCTGAATCAATCAATGAAAAGGAAACAAAGTTGCCTTAAGAAAAAGAAAAATCAAATCTTGATCCTCTACCCTTTCCTCAAAGAATCAAAAAACCTCAACCATTGAAGAATCATGCTAAAATCTTTGAGTTGTTTAAGTAAGTAAAGATTAAAATCCCCTATTGGATTCAATCAAAAAAGTACCACCTTGTGCCAAGTTTTTGAAACACCATTGCACAATAAAGAGAAGGATCAATGTGCAGAAAAGAGTATTTTTTTTTGACCGAACAAGCTAGTGCTATCATTCAGCACAAGGACCCTCTGAAGTACAAAGATCCTAGGAGACCTATAGTTTTATGCATAATCGGGAACTTCAGAATTGAGCAAGATTTGCTTGATCTTGGAAACAGTGTCAATTTACTCCTATATTCAGTTGGGTGAGTTAAAACCCATAAATGTCACATTATAGTTGGTTGATTGGTCTGTGAAATTTCCACGAGTTGTTGAAGATATACTTGTTCAAATTGTGTCTGATATCAAAGGATGGGGAATATTTCAAAAAGAAACATGATGCCTTAAATCCTATTTTGATTATTTAAGTTTTTTTATTGTTGGAGCATTGATTTTATGTGATCATTCCCCCTCTCATTTGTACATCTATGCATTTTAGTTGCTGCTAATTATGTTTCCAAATAGGTTGAGACAATTCCTTTTCGAAACAATGATCATTGCACAGTGATTAGAGTTTTAAAAGAAAATATTTTGTCTACATTTAGAATTCTTCGAGCTATTATAAGTGATGAGAGTATACATTTTAGTAATAAATCTTTTGAAAATTTGATGAAAAATATTTGATTTTTCATAAAGTATCTGTCACTTATCATCCCTAGACAATTGGACAAGTTGAATTAGGCAATTGGGAGATAAAATATATTTTGGAAAAAATAATTAACGCATATCACAAGGATTGGTCTTTGAGACTGACTGATACACTTTGGGCTTACTGAACTACATACAAAACTATTTTGGGAATGTCTCCTTATCAGCTGGTTTATGGAAAACTATGTCACTTGCTTGTGTAATTGGAACATCGAGTATACTAGGCAATCAAAATGATTAATTTTGATATTGACAAAGCAAGTGCTTCCCACAAATTTCAGATTAATGAATTGGAAGAACTGAGAAATGAAGCTTATGAAAATGTAAAAATTTCCAAGTGTAGAATGAAAATTTTTTATGATAAAAATATTGTGCAGAAGTCCTTTGTACCATCTTAAAAAGTTATGTTATATAATTCGAGGCTCTTCATACTTTCTGAAAATTTAAGATCAAGGTGGACAGGTCCATACATTGTCAAATAAGTTTTTGAACATGGAGCAATTGAAATTGAAAATCCATTAATCAGGAATGTTTTCAAAGTAAATGGTCAAAGGCTTAAGCCATATTATAATAGATTTGTTCATAACATGGATTCCATTCAGCTAATGGAATCACACTATGTGTCTTGAGAAGTTATTATGAATATTTGATTGTAAATAATAGTATTAACTGTTTCATTATTTGTTTTGCAGATTGGGGTTTTGTAAAAATGAATTTGTTTCATTTCCAAACCTTATTAGTAATTATTTTTAAACGTTACTTTATAATGTGATACATTGAGGATAATGTTAAATTTACGTTAGGGGAGAGAACAATCCATATTCGTTTTTGTGACCGGCAAATGTTAATGAACTGGCTACTGAGTCTTTTCTAATTTTTTAAAAATTTTCAAACATGGATGAAATTTTTTTTTGGTTTTTTTTGGGTGTGTTACACATTTTTCAAAAAGATATACACTCATTGATCATAGCAAAAGCAAAAGTTGTGAGAAAATTAGAAATTTTTGGTAATCAACCAAAAATGTTGTGTGGAAAAAGTTCATTTGTCAAATTTCGACGAGCAAATCGACTCAGTGGTTGTGTAAAATGTGGTTGATTAATGCATATGAAAGAATTTAATCAATGTTCTGAACCAATTTCAAGTCAAGCATTAGATCGTTTTGATTGGATTAAGTATAGGTGGAGTAAGGATTACTCTGAGACGCCATCTTATTCTAGTCCAATGCTCACAAGATATATGCGATGTGAGATTAATCGGTTCATTGATGTTCTCGACATAGAAGATTCTAATTAAATTGACTATTATCAGGGATGTATAAGTTAGGATGTGTTGTGAATGTATATATGTTAGTTTGATGTATTCTTGTTAGAATAATTAGTGTTTACTAGTTGAATAATGAAAATTTTGAAATTAATTAAATGTTTGTAACTGCAGGTCCATAACTGAAAGCTGGAAAGTAGAAGGAGGCCAAAAGCCAACAACTGAAGACCCTATGCAAATTCCAGAGAATCAGTAGCATCCGGACGATACTGATAGCATCTGGATGGTACTGCCTTAGTCAGTTTTGTAGCTCCCTCTCATCAAAAAATTCGAAAATCAACAACTCTCTTCAGATCTACTTCACCTGCAAGTTTTTCTTCAGTTTTACTCTGATCAAACACTTACACATCATATTTTACAGGTTTTTACCGATTGAACCTTCTGAAATCCCTATTGATCAAGAAAATCAAGAATTATCCTCATGGATCCTAGGAGAAAATCAAGAGCTCAAAGGGGTGATTCTTCTTCTAGTCGAACAAGGAGAAGAGCCTCTCCACCACCCCCAGTAGTGCCACAGGAGGAAGAACAACCCCAGGTTCAAAATCAGTTCAATAATATTATGTTTGAGAATATCGAGCAGCAAATTTGGTATGATACTCACTTTTTATCTAAGACTATAATTTCTGAATGGCCTATGATATATTAGGATTTTGAACACATTGGGGTTAGGAAAAATTTAGCAGCACGGGGTTGGTTAAATTATGTGAAGCTTGTGGGCCTTGCTTATGAATATTTAGTCCAAGAATTCTACAATAATGCACAAGAAACTGGGTCAAGGGAATTGTGTGTGTATGTTAGGGGAATTGCATTTCTAGTTACACCATCTACAATTGCAAGTTATTTGAATCCTATACCAAGACATCAGTATCCCCAATATCCTCTTACTACATTGCCTAATATGTCTACCATTGGGATTGAGTTGACTGGGAATCCGAATTATGTCTAAGGTAGGCCAAATAAGTATATTAAGAAGATTTGACTAAAAAATATCAAATTCTGAATTTGAATTGTAAACAATTTGCTGCCCCAATCTCAAAAAAATCAAATCTACACTGAAAGAGCTTATTTTATGCATTCTTTTGGAATGGAATACACCATTGACCTGCCGACACTGATAATGGATCAAATGATGTTGACTGTTAAAAACAAAAAGCCCTCACTTCCATTTTGTTGTTTTAGTATCTAAATTATGTAGATTGAAAGGAATTATAGTAGTTTCATCATAGCCTCTAGTGAAGCATTTGGCTTCCTTGGATAAAACTTCATTGAAAAAGAGCCATGGAGTTCAAGCAGAGGCTCAACAAGAAGTGCCACTAAAACCACAAGTAGACCCATTTCTAGAAGGAGCACATTTCAACCACCAGAAGATCCGCAACCCTATATTCCAGTGGATTATCGGACTGACAGACAGATTTTTTTAGGTTTGGAGACCAAGATAGCTCAGTTTGATCAGAGGATGACTAAGAATGAGGAGAACCAAAACGAGATTCAAGGCTGCTTGGAAGAAAAAACGATGGTGGCCCATAATCATCAGCCTAGCCATCCAAATTTTCTGCATCTTTTACTCTCTCTTTACTTATATCAAACTCTTTATATACACTTTAGATTATGCACTTGGTTTTAAGTACTTTTGGATGTTTTTTATGTTTGAATTATGGTTTTATTAAATTAATTTCGTTAGTTTGTGTTACTTCACATAAATTTTGTGTTGTTAAGATAATTAGTTTGTATTATTCACGGTAAAATTATATTTTTATTTTGTTGATTTGCAGGTATAACCCTAGTCAATCACGGGGGATATTCATACACTATTTGTGCATTATCATTATATTTTCATAGAAAACTCATTATTTTGAGCACGTACTAATTTATTATTTTGAAAAGCCTTTTGAAATTTTATGATCCTTTATGAAGCCTACATATATAGTGGAGATGTGAAACCCTTATACAAATTTTGAGTCAATCTTCCTTGGAGAGATTTTAACAATTACTCAAGTAAGAATTTCAGTTCAGTGGAAAATTTCTTTGAATAATCTCATTAATCTTACATTGATTAGCACTCATTGAATGACATGATTAACATTCTCCTTTAAATCTTTATGAGAATCATGCAGGTGTACGAGTTCTAGAAAATGATCTTAGTTCATTTGTGATTTTATTTTGAGCCTTAGTCATTTCCTTTGCAAAACTATATCCCTAACAAGTTGTGATTGAGCCTAAGTAAAATTTATTTTCTTAAACCTATAAGTTAACCAAGCCAATGCAAATATATTTGTCCAACCCTTGCTATCTAATTTTCTTGCACCCTCTCTTGAAAAAGTCATTATACAAGAAAAGAGAAAAAATAGAGAAATATGGTTGGAAAAAAAAAAAGGAAAAGAATTTATGAAAGAAACAAAGAAAGAAAGATATAGAAAAGAAAAAAAAAGTATGCAAGAAATTACAAACCTGAGATTGAAAATGAAGAATGGGAAGTATGATGTTGTTTTGTAAGAGCCTTGAAAGTTAAAGATGGGTGTGTGCTACACAAATTGAAAAAGATTGCTTTTGAATCCCTTAAATGTCGTTTCTTAAACCCAATACCCTTAACCACATTATAACCCTAATAAAGTTCTTTTTTATTCCAAAAGTCATGCATGTGTATCATTTTTACCCATTGAATAAAATGGAGTGTTGATAATGTGAGGCAGTTATTTCTATTTAGAGATCTACATTGAATTTTCACTGGTCATCATTTTTCTGTGTTTTTTTAGCAACTTTTTTTTTGTCAAAATCTTATTGTATTCCATGAATTCTGATCAATTCCAGTGTCCAATTCCTCCAAAACCACTAGATATCACAAAAAAATTTGCCTCCTTATTCTTCGAATTTCTTGAAATTGTTAAACAATCCTGTTGGGATTGTGAATGGCTGTTTGTCTTCTACGAATCTGTCTTGTTATGAGAAAACCAAATCTATGCCTATTAATCTCCTTTCGATTGCCCAAATATCCTCGAGTTCTTAGATCCCCTCAAATTCTTCCCAGATCCCTTTGATTTCTCTAATCCCTTCGATCGTTCAAGTCCCTTCTATGGATAGGGCTCCTTTGTTTGGTAGTGAGCCAATGCCTTTGTCTAATGATTCTGTGAGTATAATCTCTTTTGTGTCTATTCATAAGCCATCAAAGAGGGTGGTTTACAACAATGGGGAACTAGGAATGTGCTGGACTCTAGATGAGACCCAAGAGCTGTCAAGAGGGTTTCATCAAACTCTGATAGGCAAGTGTGCCTATGGCAAACCATCCTTAGGCGTTATTTAGGATTTCATTACATCTAGATGGTTGCCAAAAGGAGATTTCTCTATGGGTATTCTGGATCTGAGGCATGAAGTGATAAGGTTTATTCTGTATGAGGATTACTTGAAAAATTGGCCTAAGGATGCCACTTATATCGAAGGTTTCTTGTTTCGATTCTCTATGATTTCCAAAATTTCATACATGGATTGAACCACCTGTTGTTCCTATTTGGGTGTTATTTCCTGGATTAGCTATTCATCTCTTTAATAGGGAGAGTTTGTGTGATATTCTGAACCTTATAGGATGGATCCTGGTGATAGACAATCCCACTTTATAGCTGACCAGACCTGGAGTGGCTACGACATTTGTGGAAATGAATCTCTTTGCGAATAATCCTAAGCGATTTTGGCTAGATATAGGGGTGTAAGTGGAAGGTGTCAAATGATTTGTTATGAGAAAGAATACAAGTACTATTCATTTTTGTCTTAAGCAGGGTCATGATGATTATATTTGAAGGAAATAGAAGAAGGAGGATGAGGTTATGAGTTCTAAGAAGGTGGTTGTTTCTATGAATGACAATAGTCATGATGATGGGTGGAAGAATGGGAAGGGAAAAGCTATTGTTCTTGATTGATGCGAATAAGGTTCAGGTGTAGAGTTTGGGAGTAGGTGATTGTTCTAAGAAAGGGCAGTGTAGTTTGCAAAACCCCATATGTGTAACTAAAGGGGTTTTTCAGGTTAATAATGTTGGTCCAGATTTGGGAGGCACAAAGGAGTCTATTACTGAGAATGGTATGAATTTGAAGGGGTTGAATTCTATGGAGAGGGATATGGTCCCTTCTAAGGGTGCTGGGAGGAGGCAAATATGGATGTGAATGTTGATGGCAAAAGTTCTACTAAAAAGGCTAATCAAATGCATGATGTGGCAGGTGTGCAATTTATCTTGAATTCTCTTCATGTGCTTGATAGGGGAGTAAGGTATCGCAGTAGATTCTGGGTTGTTATGGTTAGGGAATTCAGGTGTGTGAATCCAGTTCTCGAATATCAAAGAAGATACGAAGGGAGTTGATAGATTCTAGGGGAAAGGAGATGATATAGAAAACTTGGGGTGTTGTGCTCTTAAGAAGCAGGGTATTTCTTCTTGTGATTCCTCATTTTATATTGATCATCAGTTTTCCCTTAGAATAGGGTCTGGGATATTATTAGATGATGAGTCTGGGTTAGTAAGGAGAACAGAACCCCCTGACAAAGAATATTTTTCTGATAGGGGTAGTTACAAGAGTGTGGATGTAAGTGTGGGTAATGATGTGGTGCATAGAAGGGTGAATTCTAAAGACTCAGCCTATAGCCTTCAAATATGGATTCTTTAGAGGCTTCTACTAGACAGTGGTCTAGAGGTAATATGTCTTATCAAGTCTTATAATTAATTTTTTTATCTTGGAATATTAGAGGAGTAGGTAAGGCTGCTCCAAGAAGAAGATTGAAAAAAATTGGTGAAAATGAATGATGTATGTATGGTAGCTATTCAGGAACCAAAATTAGAGGTGGGAAAGTTGTCTACTTTGGCTTCTAGTTTGGGTTTAGCTCAGTTTGTGTTTAACAATCTAGCAGAAAAACGAATTTGGTTGTTATAGGATGATAGGGTAAAGGTGAAGGTTTTATTTCATTTTGAGCAAGCTTTAATTGTCGAGGTGTCTTATTTGGGGTCAGATGTGGTTTATATGTCTGTCATATATGCATGTTGTGATCATTGTTTGAGAAGGCTATTGTAGCAGCATCTTTTGAGTCTCCCAATTCCAGCTAACTTCCCATGGATGGTAATTGGGGATTTAAACTCTATCCTAAATTCAAAGGAAAGATTGGGTGATGCATTTCCTTCTATGGCTGCTATGGAGGAATTTGGAGATTTTATTAATGATGTAGGGTCAATTGATCGAGGTCTTTCTGGAAGTAAGTATACCTGGTGTAATAATCATCAACGTAAACCAAGGATGTACAAAGGATTGATAAAGTTCTGATCAATCTAAACTTATTTCGTTCTTTTTTTTTTAAAAGAGGTGTATGTAGCATCGGGTGAGTATAGAAAGGGTGGACTTAAAAGTTTGATAATGAGAAATTAAATGGGTGGGAATAACCCCACACTTTAAGTTTAAGTAAGAATTTATACTTTATACTCGACAGTCAAATGTAGCTCAATTCGAGTCTTAATCACAATTATGTCAAATCGAGAATTGAATTTAAGTTTGACTCAATTAACACTACTATCTTAAACCTACATACTAATTCTTATTTATTCCTGTTCATAGTGATGTCATAACTTCTTTTTTTTTTAATTTGGTTATTCTTTATTACTTTTACAATCATTTTCAATTTGATTTCAACGTGAATACTCGTAAAATTCAAGCAAAGTTAAGTTTAAGTAAGAATATATATTTTATACTCAACAATTAAATTCAACTCAATTCAAATGCTAATCATAATTACTTCAAACCGATAATCAAGTAAAATGAAATTTAGAAGAATTTCGATCATTTGATGAATAATCTTAAAACAATTTGAGCCGCAAAATGTTCAAGACAAATAATGCTAGCTTCCTTAGTATATAAATATATCACATTACATATATATTATTTGCCTATTATACTATTCGAATATTATAGTATTTTTATTTCAATACAAAATATAACCTATATTATAGTCATTCGACTCGTTTTGACCCAAAGAATCTGCATTTAAGGTCCATTTGTTTATTTAAAATCTTTAAAAGTAATCTTTAATTAGAATCATAATTAACAACCTAATTAATGTGTAGTATGAGATAGAGAGAGATAGAAGTCTTATAATTGTGGAAAGAATGAAAGTTTTGCTCAAAACATTGGGGGGGGAGGAAATTTCGTATTAGGACCGTCGGATCAATATGTTTTCAAGCAATCTGAGCCGCAAAAAGTTAAAGACAAAGAAATCTAACTACTTTATTATATAGATTTTTTTAGTTCACAGTTTGTGAAAATTTGGTTATATTAAAGTTCACTGTTTGTGAAAATTGTGAACTAGGTGTTTTATTCTATTAAAATTCAATGTTTATATATTTTTTTCAATATTGTTTTAGTTCACTAGTTTTTTATTGTTTTGAATGGTGAGTTTCGGGTGGTGGTGGTTGGTGGCGATAGTAGCAATTGTGGGTGGTGACGACAGCGATGGTGGTTGTTCACTGTGTTTAATTCACTATTTGATTTCATTATTTTTTAGTTCTCTTTATTTGAATTCATAGTGAACTAGGTGTCTCATTTTAAAGTTCACTATATATGACAATTTTGGGAACTATGAATTTCATTGTTAAAGTTCTTTGTTTTTTAAGTTCTTAAGTTCATTGTTTATGTTTTTTCAATATTTTTGAGTTTTTTATTTTTTATATATGTTTTTTAATTCAAATTTTTAATATTTTTGTAGTTCACTATTTGAGAAAAAATTTGACAGTGGAGTAGCAATTTCATTATATTAAATTTCACTATTTGTGATAGTTTTGTTAAGTAAATGTTTCATTATATTAAATTTCACTTTTTTATGAAAATTTTGTAAATTAAGAGTTTCAAAGTTCACTGGTTATGTTTTTTCCATTAGTTTTTCACTATTTTGGGGGTGAGTGGTGGTAGATGGTGGCAATGGTGACAATGGGTGGTGGTGAATTTGAATAGGACTATTTTTTATTGTTTTCATTGAATTTGGGTTAGTATGTTGTGGTCAATTGTTTTTGAGTTTAATAATTTTTTATTATTTTTGAGTTCACAATTTTTGAAATCAGTAATTTTTCACTGTTTTTGAGTTCAGTAATTTTTTACTATTTTTTAGTTCAGTCATTTTTTATTTTTTTAGTTCACTATTATTCACTATTTTTAATTCACTAATTTTTATTATTTTTTAATTTGACTAGTTTTTTACTATTTTAAATGGTGGATGGTGGTGGTGTCAATGGTGGGTGATTGTCTAGTTTTTCATTATTTTTTTGTGGTGGGTTGGTGGTGGTGGACTAGTTTTTCACTATTTTGGGTGGTGGGTGGTGGTGATGTTGGTGGTGGTGGTGGGTTAGCGGCAATGTTGGGTAGTGGGTTAGTTTTTTACTGTTTTGGTTCATAGGTGAAGGTGGTTGGCGGCGATGTTGGGTGGTGGGTTAGTTTTTTACTATTTTGTGTGGTGGGTTAGTTTTTTACTATTTTGTGTGGTGGGTTAATTTTTTACTATTTTTGGTGGTGGATGGAGGTGGTTGGCTGCGATGGTGGATGGTGGATGGTGGGGTGAGATTTTTACAGTTGTTGGGCGGTTGTTAGTTTTTTTATTATTTTGGGTAGTGAGTGGTAGTGGTTGGTAACAATGGTGGGTGGTGGTGGCAACAATAGCTGGTGGATAGTGGTTAGTTTTTGGGTAATAGTGGAAAGCGATGATGGTAGGTAGTGGGTGGTGGTAGGCTAGTTTTTCACTATTTTGGATGGTGGGTGGTGTTGGTTGGCAGCGATGGTGGGTGGTTGTGATTGAAAACGATAATGGGTTGTGGTGATTGGTGGTGCTAGGTGTTGGGTGTGGGTGGGCAGGTGGGTAGTGATGGTGGGTGACAAATGGTGGTGGTGGTGGTGGTTGCGGGTAGTGATAGTGCTGGTTGGCAACAATAGTGGGTAATGGTGTGCTAATTTTTCACTATTTTGGGTGGTGAGTGGTGGTTGTTGGCGGCGATGGTGGGTGATGGTGGTTTATAGTGATAGTTGTGGCATGTACTGGGTCTTAGTCGGTGGGGTGGTGGGTGGTGCTTAATGGCGATCGGTGGCGGGTGGCAGGTGGCGGTTGGTGATGGTAACGGGTGGGGGTTGGATGGTGTCGGTGGTGGCAATGGGTGGCGAGTAGTGGTTGGTGGACAACAATAGGTGGTGATAGTGGTGGTTTTTGATAGTGATGGGATAGTTTTTCACTGTTTTGGGTGGTAGATGATGATGGTTGGCGGTGATAATGGATAATGGTGGTGGTGATTTATGGCGATGGTGAGTGATGATGGTTGTGGGTGGTGGTTGATGGATGGCAACGGGTGGTGGCAATGGTGGATAGTGGTGGTGGTTTGTGGTGATGGTGGGTGATGGTGGTGACGGGTGGTGGGTGTTAGTTGGTAGGGCTTGTGTGTGGTTGTTAGTGGCGATGGTTGGTTGTGGTGGTTGGCGACGGGTGATGGTGGTGGCTAGTGGCAATGGGTGATGGTGGCGGTGACGACGATGGTTTTGGTGGGTAATGGTTAGCGGGTGACGTGGGTGGCAGGTGGTGGACGATAGTGGGTGGTGAGTGGTTGGTAGCGATGGTGGGTGGTGGTGGTTTATGGCTATGGTGGGGTGATGGTGGTGGCAAGTGGTGGTGAGGGTTGTGGGTGGTGGTTAGTGGCGATAGGTAGTGGTGGTGGCTGCGGTGTATGGTGGTAATTGGCGGTGGGTGGTGGTGGTAGTTTATGACGATGGTGGGTGATGGTGGTAACAGGTGGTGGGTATTACTGGGTGGGTGTGATGGTTGGTGGTTAATGGTGATGGGTGGTGGTGGGTTGAGAAGTCATTCAATTTCGGGGTTCTAAAACCCGAAACTAGGTTCAACCTAAACTCTTAAACCCAAGTATTGCCCACAATAAGATTTTTGAACTCAAATTAGAAAGAAGCTACATAGCTCAACCTGCAATTCGAGTTCACTACAACAAAATAAAGTCAAGGTGGAATAGGAAAAACCTAAGTTGTGTTGTAAATTCTATTAATTTGGATGACTACTATACATAAATAGTAACAAATAGTATTTAGACAGGAGTATACAATGCACAAATAGTAACCACATTTAATGGTATGGAAGTCCTCCATCTTTCTATCGACAATGCAAGAGGACTATTATGTGTTTTGCCTATATATAGGCCTTGCACTTTTGAATGAAATACACACCACATGATATATATCTTTCCATTCCTCTATAACTTTTAGTAATGCTTTTCTATCTCTTAATTTGTTTCAGTTAGTTATTTGCACCTACATAAATTTGCTTGTTTTACAATACGTTATCAACACGAGAGCTAGCCAACTAAGTCATCATTGAATAATTTTCTATACCCAAAAGATAAACTCAAGTATATAAATTAATCAGTTTTAATGTAAGACCATACATGTTATGAGAAAACATGATATGGGTGTGTTGATTTTAAAATTGCTATTATAATTTAATTAGTGTCTGAAGCATATAATTGTATACCTATAGTATACAAAGAGTTTTATACAAATTATGTTCCTGAAGAGCATAACAGAAAAAAATCTAAGTACCTGAAGTACATAGAAATATTATTATGCTAGAAAAAGGCATACATATTACAGACGTAAAGTTTGTAAATTACAATATAAATAACAAACTTGAAATTTGTAGATTATTGTAATAATAGAATACCATAATTTAATTTATAGAGCCTGAAGTTAATAAATTATTAACTTGTACCAACGGCACTTCAGATATTAATTGATGCCTGCATCATTTTTCTCATTATATTTATGCATATTTATTTATTTATTTTTTGTTAAATTTATTTTGAATTTCGGATATATTGAGATGGTCAATCTCACTCACTTTAAATATACTATGAGATCAATCCCTGGTTTTCAAGATTCCGTTTAATGAACTTGAAATCAGTGACTGAATATAAATAGTTTTATACTTTGACCCCATTATCTTTTGATGAGTAACACTTTGAACCCCTTATTTTTTGATGAGTAACACTTTGACACCCTTATCTTCTGGTGAGTAATATTTTGACCCTTTATCTTATAATGAGTACTAGTTTTGTTCCTAACTTTTGAAAATTCTACTTTCACATCAATATTCTTCTACCAGATTTATAAATAGAGTCATTTGATGGCAAATCAACGTAAATAAATGAGATCTTTATTACTAATACAAGATTACACGAGATTACTACTAACTTGAAAAAAAAAGGGGGAGAAAATAAAACATACAAATAAACTACAACTGATACGATTACATCAAGTAAGTTTATAATAATCATAGTCACAGTGATGTGTAATTACATAAAGAAAAATGAACATCATTACTAAATAGAGGATGAGAAGATAAAAGAGATAACAAAAGACAGTATTTGTTTCTGAAGTCATAGAGAAGAGGCGGAGCTTTTGAGAGAAAGAATTGAGCTGTGAAATCTGATGTCATTTTAAGGTTTTGATGCTTTTATAGACAAGCGGTTTCGGGTGAGTCAGGTTCTCGGTCTGTATCTACTCATAAATGAACCGAATACGTGTCCATCCATTTACATTCGGTTTAATTGGTTTAGGGTCAGATAATCGAATATTCAATTTTTTTTATTCTACAACTTATACACATGATCGAAGTGACAAATAACTTTAAGTGATCTTAAAATTAAATGAAAATATTAAATACTTGGTGTACTCGTGATCAAACCGTTATTTATAACAACAATTTGATGAACATATTTTATTTATCTAACTTGATTATTTTGTTTTCATATAGCTTTGCAAAAGTGGCCAACATCATGAAATTGGAATTTCCTAGCCTAGACATCTCGAGTACAACTACATGTCATGAGCTCTAGATGTCGAACTTTACCTTGATTCGAAAATCTTGGAGATACCATAAAAGATAAAAACATGGCAACTCCTAAAAATCGCGCAAAGTCGTTGATTTTTCTTTGTCATCACATTCATGAAGGCTTAAAAAATGAGTACCTCACTGTTAAAGATCCTTCAAAGTTGTGAAAAAATTTAAAGGCCATATTTGATCACCAAAAGACTTATCCTTCCGAAGGTTAGACATGAATGGTTCAACATTTGATTTTAAGATTTTAAGAGCGTACACAAATACAATTCAGCAGTACATAAAATTACTGCTAAACTAGAATTATGTGGTCAGCTTGTAGCGAATTCTAAAAAATTAGAGAAGATCTATTCAACATTCCATGCATCAAACATTTTATATGAGCTCATAGAATGTCTTTTACTTGCTGAGGAGAATAATGAATTACTAATGAAGAATTATGAATCTCGTCCAACTGGACACCAAGCATTCTCAAAAACAAATGTCAATCTTTCGTAGTCATGGACGAGGGCATGGTTATGGTCGTGGCAAGAATAAAAATACTTATTTTCTCAAGGGTTATCGTGGAGGCCTGAAGTCCTTCACACCAAATCAGAAATGAAAAAATGTCTCACACCACCAGAAAGTGGAACAACTATCCACACCACCAGAAATGGAACAACCAAAACAAAGAAAAGAAAGAGAAGGATTTATTGAACAAACTTTCTAAGAAAATTGATGATGGTTGTTATAGATGTGGATTGAAAGAACACTGGTCGCGTATTATTGTACGCCGAAACACTTGGTAGATCTCTATCAAAAATTCAAAGAAGAAAAAGAAAAATTGATAGAGGAAAATTTTGGTGAGGGAACATCTAACACCGTCCTTATCGATTATTCATCTGATTTTACTAATCTAGATGTTTCTGGTTTCTTTGTTAACCCAAGCGGAAATGAAATGGACAATGTAGACTAAGAGTGTTATCTTGTATTTTCTACAAATAATTTGAGTTTATGTCTGCAAGTATTGTCTTTGTGTGTTATTTAATACTCATGTATATGTATTTTCTTTATTAATAAAATCATGTGTGTTTTTCATATATAGACATGGATCCTGGTACTTCATTGGTTAACTCCGAGGTGAAAGATAGAGACATATGCCCAGCAGATAGTACTACGACTTACACAATCCTTCATAATAAAAAGTATTTCTCTGAACTAACTTTATCTAAAACTAATGTTAATACAATATCAGGTCTTGCAGACTTGAATGAAGGCTCTGGTAAGGCAAATATGATTCTACCCAAAGGAACTAAACTCCTTATTAAAAATGTATTATATTCTAGTAGATCCAGTAGAAATCTACTGAATTTTAAAGACATACGTCGTAATGGATATCATATTGAAACGACCAATAAGGGTGGCATAGAGTATTTATACATCATATCTATTATTTCATGTTAGAAGCATGTACTAAAAAACTTCATACTCTCTCTTCTAGGTTGTATTATACTAGAATAAAATTTGTATAACCAAATGTTGTGATACACCAAAAGTACTCTTCCAAAAAAATTTATGCTTTGGCATGATCGACTTGGTCATCCAGGATCAATAATAATGCATAGGATCATTAAGAATTCACATGGACATTCTCTAAAGAACCAAATAAAATTTTTACCAAGTGATTACCCATATTCTACTTGTTCACAAGGTAAATTAATTGTCAGATCATCTCCTTCAAAATTGATTTCTGAATCTCCTAATGTTCTACAACGAATTCAAGGAGATATATGTAGTCCAATACACCCTTCGAGTTGACTATTTTGTTATTTCATGGTGTTAATTGATGCATCAACAAGATGGTCACATGTGTGCCTATTTACTACTAGGAATGTTGCCTTTGCAAGGCTTCTTGTCCAAATAATTTGATTGTGAACACAATTCCCAGATTATTCAATCAAGACAATTCGTCTGGATAATGTTGGTAAATTTACGTCCCAAATATTGAATAATTATTGTATGTTAGTAGCGATGAATATTGACCATCCAGTTGCACACATTCACATAGAATGGTCTAGCTGAGTCTTTTATTAAACATATTCAATTAATAGCTCGCCCCATACTTATGAAGATGAAATTACCTACTTCTGCTTGGGGACATGCTGTGTTGCATGCTGCATCTTTAATTCTTGTTCGACCAACTGCATATCATACATATTTACTAGCCTAACTTATTCTTGGTCAACAACCAAATTTTTCGCACTTACAAATTTTTAGTTGTGTTGTATATGTTCCACTTCCATCACCACAACAAACCAAGATGGGTCCACAATGTCGATTTGGTATTTATGTTGGATTTAACTATCTTTCAATAATTAGATACCTTGAACATTTAACTCATAATACATTTAAAGCACGTTTTGTAGATTGTCATTTTGATGAGTCAATTTTCCACCATTAGAGGGAGACAATAAAAAGCCTGAAGAACAACGTGGACTCACTTGGAATGTTCCAGCGTTATCTCATTTTGAACCCTAAAGAAATTAATGTGAACCGAAAGTTTAAAGGATAATTCATTTGCAAGGTATTTGCGAATAATTGACCTGATGCATTCACCGACACAAATAAAGTAACAAAATCATATGTACCAATTGCAAATGCACTAGCAAGAATTGATGTCCCCGTAAGACAATCTAGTAGCACAACTACAAATGAGTCTAAGACACGCTTGAAGTTTGGTAGACTTGTCAATGCAAAAGATAGTCCCTAGGAAAAGAAAAGGGAAAGAGAGAGTAAATAAAGAAGTTAATACTCCCCAAGAGAATAACAAACCAGAAGTTTGTGTTCCTAAAGAGAGTCATCTCACAAAACAGTTATCTCGTGTAGAGGCTCAATTAACTTTTGAAGAATCCCAAATACCTCTAAAAGAGGCTCAGGTACATGAGAATGATGAATTCTCTATAAACTATGTGCACAATAGAAAAAGATGAGATCGAAATAAAATTATTAGAGATGACATATTTTCATTTACTATTACTCTTGATATTTCAAGAAATGGTGAGGAGCCTGAACCTAAAAATGTCAATAAATGCTGACATATAAATGATTGGCCAAAGTGGAAAGAAGTAATTAAAACAGAGTTAAACTCACTAACAAAACGTAGTGTATTTGGACCTGTAGTCCAAACACCACAAGGTGTTGAATCCGTTGGATATAAATGGATGTTCGTGAGAAAATAAAATTGTACGGTATAAGACACTACTTGTGGCACGGGTTTCTCACATAGAAACTTGGTATTGATTACAGGGAGTTGTATTCTCCCGTAATAAAAGCTATCACTTCCAGATTTTTGATAGGTCTTACAGTCTCTAAAAGGCTGGATATGCGTTTAATGGACGTCGTCACTGCGCATTTATATTGCTCATTAGACAATGAGATATACATGAAAATCCCTGAAGGATTCAAAATGCCATAAGCATATAACTCACAGCCTCGAAGGTTGTTTTCCATTAAACTTCAACGATTGTTGTATAAAATAAAATAATCAGGACAGATGTGATGTAATCGCCTTTGTGAATATCTCTTGAAAGAGGAATATGCCAATGATTTAATATGTTCATGCATTTTTATTAAAAGATCTAAAATTGAATTTTCTATTATTGTTGTATATGTTGATGATTTAAATTTAGTAGACACTCTAGAAAAACCCTCAAAAGCCACCAGCTATTTAAAAAGTGAGTTTGAAATGAAAAATATTGGAAAAACAAAATTTGTCTTGACTTACAGATTGAATATTTATTCAATGGAGTTTTTGTGCATCAATCAATATATACAAAAAAAATCTTGAAACAATTCTACTTGGATAAATCACATCCATTGAGTTCACCAATGATCGTTAGATCATTAGATATAAAGAAAGATCAATTTTGCCCTCAAGAAGAAGATGAAATACTTATTGGTCCAAAAGCACCATATCTCTGTGTAATTAGCCCACTAATGTATTTAACAAATTGTACGAGACCAAACATATCATTTGCAATTAACTTACTAGCAAGGTACAACTTAGTACCAACTCGAATACATTAGAAGGAGATCAAACATGTATTACGATTTCTTTGTGGGACAGTGGACATGGGATTATTCTACACGAATGACCAAAGTCCATAGTAATTGGATATGTAGATGTCAGTTATCAATCTAATCCACACAAGGCTCGATCACAAACTAGATAGTGTTTACTTATGGCAGTACGACTATACAACGAAAATCGGTTAAGCAAACAATAGTTGCTACATCATCCAATCACTCTGAAATACTAGTCATCCATGAAGCAAGTGAAGAACGTATTTGGCTAAGATCTATGATCTAACATATTTAAGTACAAAGTAGACTATCTTTAATCAAAAGCATCCCAACAATATTATACGAGGATAACACAGCTTGTATCTCACAATTTAAGAAAGGATATATCAATAGCAACAAAACATATATCAGCAAAATTCTTTTACACAAGACCTAAAGAAGAACGATGATATTAATGTTCAATAGATTCGTTCCACTGAAAATCTAGCAAATTTGTTAACTAAAGTACTCATGTCGACTACATTCCAAAAATTGGTGAACCAATCAAAATGCGGCATCTCAAAGATCTATTAAACTGAATAATCATCATTTTGAATGGATGCTTAGCAAGGTTTTTAATGAGGTAGTGCTTAGGATCCTAACAATTTTATCAAAATCGAATTTTTTATCCTAGTATTATGTATATAGTCATCCAAGGGAATGTCGTAAATACTATTAATTTGGATGACTAGTATACATAAATAATAGCAAATAATATTTAGACAAGACCATACAATGCACAAATAATAACCACACTTAATGGGTATAGAAGTCATATATCCTTCTAACGACAATGCAAGAAGACTATTGTGTTTTTCCTATAAATAGGCCTTGCACTTTTGAATGAAATACACACCGGATGATATATACCTTTTTGTTCCTCTCTAACTGTTAGTACTACTTTTCTATCTCTTAATTTATTTGAGTTAGTTATTTGCACCTACATAAATTTAATTGTTTTACAGTGAGTTGATATTTTGCAGCCACTAAAATTCCTAACCCGGTCAAGAATCCCAAGCACTCAAATCTGTTTCTTATCAACCAAAAGCATAACAAATCTATACCTTGATTAAAGCCAAGCTCCGGCAAAAATTAGATGGTCAGTTATTGTAGTAACCTACGCATAATATTTAGGCCTAACCACATATTTCTCAAATCCACAAGTGTACATATTTTATCTATTGGTTTTAACTGTTGCATTGAGATGCGGGTAAACCTAATTCCCCAAGATCCAAGCACTGCCCAAATTTAAATTGAGTTTAAAATTTTCTATCCAAGCACAATTCAAATATTAAAAATCTATACCCTAGAACATTTCAGGTTGGGTTTGAATTAAGCCGCTTGAGTTACACCCTTACTAATATAACTCCAAGTGATACCCACTACAATCAAACTGATCAACAATAAATACAGTCGAAAGGAAAAAAAAATTGAAAGGAAAAACAACCAATCTGTTCCACAGAAATACACTATCCACAATACAACAAAAACATTATAGAGAAACAGGAAGAGGATACGTTGTCTAGAACAACAACTGAAACAATAATTTGTACAAAAGGTAGAAAGAGACAAGAAAGTGAAAAAAAAAAAAAAGAAACGACCATTCATTCCAAGGTCTTAAGAAGCCTAAATAACCCTGCTGCTTCTCTAATCCGCGAGAACTCGATACAGAATGCTTGGACTTCAATGAAAAGATCATGAACTGCAAAGCACAAGCACTAACAAACAATTAGCGAAACCGCAATCACAAATCAGGTGACTGGGAAATGTAATACACAATTGTTGACAGAATTAGTAAGACTGCAGGCATAAACCAGTCCACCATATGCAACAACTTATTGTGCCTTAGGTAATTATACAAATATATGACCAAAGTCAGGCGTCGAACTTCAGCATTTCAAATATTACCATTATAACAACCAATAAATCCCACTTGCACTAAATCTGGAACATAAAATGGTTAAGTATTTGCATAATGCAAGCTCAACAGCCAATAAAATGTCATGTTCCTTACTTTCTTTCCAAGGACATCAAGCTCTTTTTGAGTGATATAACTCGAATAGACATTTTAAAAGAAAACAAAATGGGAATAGTGGCTACCTCATGCAGATACATTGCAGAAAATGCTTGGAAAGTTTTTCATCATCTCAGAAATTTTTGAATACAATCAAGAGACAGATTTGCCAGTCACTTAACACTTTTTTTGACTTCCGGAAGTTTTCTCGTGTATAGTTTGCCCATGAAGCAGGACACTTCCTTAAGGTCAACATATTCGAATTGGATACTATATTCAATAAAATACTTGTCCGAGACTATATGATATGTATCATATATACACCATACATCTTCGATTATAATAAAATATTTAAATAATTTGCTAATACATATCCAAATGCAAATGTTTCGAACCTGAAAATGCATACATAGTGCAATATGTATAATTTTTAGTTTTAATCTTAATCTGTCTTTTCCCCTCATATTCACCTATAATGTAACACAAAAATAAAATCATAAGCCATCGAATATACGTGGGTGTTTTATAAGTATCATCAACTATCATCATCAACTATTACACCATATCTGTATTTTTTTGGTACAAATCACACCATATCTTTTGGCAACAAAAATTTTTAAGCAAACCAACTAATTAAATCTTTGTTTTGATTTGTTTAATTAGTCATGTCCACTTTATAGATATATCATAATGGACAATCAATACTTTCTTGAAAATAAAAATCAATATTCTGTATTATTTTTAAAGAATTTATTACAAAACAATAATTATTAGTTTGTCAGATGCATTTAGAAGTATCAATACATTTTATTATACTTTTATCTTGAGTGTATTTGTATCATGAATTTTTTGCTTTTGTCATCTCGCTATATCCGAATCGTATTGTATCCGTATCTCGAAACCGTATTTGTGCTTCTTAGATACTTGCTAATTTGAATTCTATGATGTTTGTTATGGAGCTAGAATAAGTGGTCCACCAGTTAGTGAGACCCTAAGACTAGCTTTGGAGTTGACATGGTATGGGAAGAGCTTCGGAAGTAATTTCGATTTATTGGGAGGAATACAATCAAACTCATTCGAATGGGAATTATTCGAATGGCATGCTCAAGCACGCATTAGGGAGAAAACTTTTGCCATCGTAGTTCTACGTTTGGCCAAACTGCTAACAATTAGAAACTGAACTACCTCGTTTTGAAACAATAAAAACCCCCAAACCAAAGGTTTCCCCATTTTTCATTTCTAACTTTAGAGAGAGAGAGAGAGGGGGGGGGGGAAGTGCTCGGAAGCTTTGATCCTTGGTAGTTCCATGAAGAAGTCAAGATTGTGGCTTGAATTTCTTGATCTTCAAATGGGGTTTTCTTTGCCCTCTCAAGTATATTGTATATTTTATGCCATGATTCTAGATTACATGTGGTTTCTTGTAGTAATCATGTGACCCTTGGGTCAAATGAAAGTATTTATTGACTTCTTGTAGGGTTTGCCAAAAAAAAAAAAAATGAAATGTGATGTTTTATATGAGATATTTTGACATTCCTAGAATGATTTAAATTCGGCTGATCGAGTATGATATCCCGATGATTTGACAATTACATGTTTTCTATCATGTAAACTCATGACTAGGGCTTAGTTTGGAAACATGGCCTGAATTAAACCTCATTTAACTGTATGATTGTTAAGATATGAAATCTCCAATTGAAAACGGATGTGTTGTTGCCCATTTCATGGTTTTGAAACTAGAATACACAAATATGCACCGGCAGGGCATGTTGACCCGAAATAAGCATGATTTTGATGATCACAAACATCCTAGTATGAACTAATATGTGTATTAGAGTATACTTAGAAGTGGTATCAAGTTCATATGATTGCCCAAGATAAACAAGAAAGACAGGAAAATGGCACGAACATAAAGGCAATGAAAACCAGACAAAAAGGCCATCCGAAAGACTCTTTGGAAGACCTTTAGAAAGCCTCTGGAAAAGGGCCAAGGCTAAAGAAAGAGAAGGGACATCCGAAAGATATATCTGGAATATCAGATAAGCCATCCGCCAACAAGCCGAACACCCTATCCACTATGCCAGTTGTGAAAGAACCAAAAAGGGAACCAGGCACAAGCGAAAGCGAGAATCGGTAGACCACTTGTCTCTATTTGACAAATCAGACACTATTCATCCGGTATGCCGGATGAACAAGCAGCGGACCATCAAAACTTTGTGGAAATCAAGTGTTTGATGAATGCTGAATCAAGAAGACAAAGGGAAAAGAACCGGTATATTGGAGATAACCGTTACTACTCCAACAGCTACATCCAAAAGACTATCCAGTATGTCAGATAGGCTACGCGACAGTTTTAATTGCAACTCGATCATTCTCTCATTTAGTACACCCAATATATAAATAGGGGTGAATGAGAGCTGAAGACAACTTTTGGGCAATTGACTTTAAACAAAAAGAAAAAGAAAGAGCACTTAAAATTTGTATTCATTTTGTATTCTCTAGTACTTTGTGCTTTCATTGTATTAAGAGAGAATATTCCAAAGTATAAGAGAGAGTTGTATATTCTTTCTGAAGTGCGCAAAAAAAAAAAAAAAAGTTTTCTATCTTGTATCAAAAAGAAGAAAATTGAAAGGGTTTTAATTCTCACTCATTGAAGAAATTCAAGCTAGTGAAGGAAAACTCCAAAAGGAGAAGAGAAGACTTAGGTCAAGTGAATTGGGGTCGAACCTCTATAAATTGTGTGTTTGTTCCTCTCTCTCTTACTCTTTATGTATATTAATTGCTTGCATCTTCATTCATTATACACTGCTCACTCATACTCATCTAGATTTATGAAATTGCTTTTATAGACCTTGAAATAGAGAAAAACCTAATCCCCCCCCCCCTCTTTCTTAGGTTCCATTTGGACCTACAAAGTGCAAGTAGATTAAGATTAGCTTTGCTAGGTTTACGGATCAAACCTGGTTGGATAAGGTCATGCATGGCTTGATCCGTACAAAGTCATAAGACGTGCACTTTCAAACGACTTTTGTGACAAAAAATCTCAAATAACAGCTCCTAAACAATGGGCTAGGAATTACATTTGGTAGAGTGATATATGAACTAACACGATACAGATGATTCATAAGAATATAGCATGGGGCAGAGAATTATATAAAGTATATGGAATCAGCAATAAGTAAGGAAATGATAAGACATGATTATGCATGGGAGTTAGAGCTGCCACCAACTGAGAATAAGTTGTTTATGAGTGTGACTTAATCAACAATAATTATGGGTAATGTATGGTTTGGTTATGACAGTTAAGAGTAGAGAATTGGAGTCTTGGCATCATAAACATGGTTATCAAAATCACGATCTAGATCCAAGGATCTTACGATCCTACGAACCGATATAAGCAAATCAATCGCAGTTCGAAATTTCAATAGATAAGAAAAGCTACAAAAAGGTTGTTTCCTTTACAAAAATGTCTCTTTATTCATTCGTCTCTCTTGTTAAAAAGTTGAAAGTAAGAGTTAGTTTTTCTTTTTTATTCTTTTTTGTTTGGATGTCAAATAGTTAAATATTATTATCCAACAATCTTTCAACTTTCCAATTTCTCCTCTGTATCTCTTTCTCTAAAAGTCAATATCAAAATAGTTATATTCTTCTATTTCTCTTTGCAAAATCTCACAAGATTAACAGTTCATCATTGATTTTAAAGTTCAAATCTTCTTCAATGCTCAAATTGTAATTTATCAAATTTCAATCATATTTTAAGTTTTATGTTTGTCATAATATATCTGTTTTCCTATATACTAGGCTTATTTAATTCTTGTTTTTAATAATTTGTATTGCCACTTATGATTTTTGTCTCATTTTCTCAGTTGATAGGATCTTAAGATTCTTCATCCGATCCTACGACCTTGATCTTATAACCTCCCCCATCGATCCAAAATAAGATCTGATTGTGAAGTGATCAATTTTAATGGGGAGACTAGTTTACTCATTGATATCAAGGTCAAAATACACTCTTCTTGAGATTCAAGGAGAGATAAACGTGGAGAATTGCAATGACTATTATTCTCGATAACTAATGCTAGTGAGATGTTTAAATTATAAAAGTTGGGAGATTACAATCAATAACGCCAGGATTGCAAGTACCCTAGGCATTCAACAAGTCAAGGTGCTTGACCTAAAAAGGGGTGGGGTTTCGGACCTAGATCGTCCAAATTTCCACTACCAAAATGTAACCCTAACTCCAAATCGCCCCAAGATCTAGATAACACCAAATTATAACCTTAATTAGTACTATATTTTTAAATTGTGGTAGTCTTTATAGTTGTATTATGATTTTTAGAAATTTGAATTATTTTTGTAATACAAATATGCAACCTTAACTTTCATTATGCCCAACACTTGGTGTTGTTTTGACTTTCAATTCGCTTTGCAACTCTTATAAAATATATAAAATAAATACCGATGTGGATAGATATTTTATTACATATAATTTTAGATGATAGTGAAAGTCATTAAGTGGACCGCGACGCAAAACTGAGTAACAACTAAGTCTACCAGCTCGCACGTCATTCACTTACTCGTATCCATACCAATTACCAGAATGATTCACGATTTACATAACATTGATTGGAATTGAATGTGAAAGAACCGCATCCATCTGTTGACTTCTCGAGGTAGAACTTGTCACGATGTATATGAATGTTTTATGTGAAAATTACTTAAACACAACATATGAGAAGTATGGTGTTTTTATGGACATAACTAATTTGATGAATGAATACAATTGTTAAGTATCAAAAGGGCAGTATACATCATTTATTAATTTTGTTCACATACTAGAAATTGGAGGTAGTGTTTGGGAACTACAACTTGACAAATTGGACTTAACGCATTTGAATAAATGGTTTGATAGATAGGTATCTTTTGGAATTGTTACAATGCATGTGCTGTTTGTGTATATTAGAGACAGAATATTGAACTTGGGTGAGTGTAAATGGTCATCATTCATTGGCATTGTGGCTTCGTTGTTAACGATACTTCAATGGACATTCTTCGATGTTTAATTTTGGAGAACGAAACATTTGTTATGTGTTTGGACTAAAACATCCAGAAATTTTCCCATCAATATATTCTAATTTGAAGTTTACGATATTTATTAAGGATATGCAGTAAGTTATTCACCTGATTTTGACCTCAGTGCGACTGATTTTGGAGTTGAAAATAGTATGAGAGGAGCTTAGGAAGCCATTTTGGCTCATTGGGGGAATACAGTCAAAGCTTGTTTAAAGAGGAAAGCTGGCATTCGAACATGGTGTTTAAGAATGTGATAGGAAGAAAACTTCTTGCTCTTGTTTATGGTTTTCTTTTATCTCCCATGAATATCATTTGTTTTATGTCATGATTCACGATTGTCAATGGTTTCTATAAGCGTGTTATTCTTTGTGTAAATTAAAGTAGATGGCGATCGACAGCTGGTTTTTTAAAGAAATTTAAAATGCAATGTTTTGTGCAATATATCTATCCTACTTTAAAATATCAGAATACTTGAAAAACTTTTTTTCCCACCTTTGCCTTCCACTAATCTATACTATGTCATCCTTATCCTCTAGAATTAATTTCACACTAAACCTAATCACTACCTCTAATTACTCCTCACCGATTACTGTCTTTTTCTCTCCCTCTCTATGTCCCTTCCGTTCCCCTTTCCTTTCTACTTCTGCAATTATATCCTTATTATATATATATATATATATATACACGTTCGGGGTATGATGGTTTTCTTGTATTGCAAGTTGCCTAATTGTTCTTCAATACATGAGGATTTTGGCAATGTGGACAGTGGTATTTTTGGCTATCGAGGATTCCACAATGTTGAAGATGGCGAAGGTGGTGTAAAGTGTGGCGTTGGCGTTGTTCGCTGAAGTAGGATCCACCTGCCCACCACCAACCATCCTAGATAAAGCATTGAACATGCCAGGGCAGCAAAAACAGACAAGCTCAATCAATCCAACTTGCATTAGGTTCACAATTTTCCAGACGATTGGAGTGACCCATTTCCTGTTTCTTCATCTCCTTGAACACCCATTATTGGATTTTTGAAGAGAGATGAGAGAGAGAGAGAGAGAGAGAGATATTAGGGAAATTGGGGATTTCAGGGATGGTGGAGATCAAGCAAAGAAAAGCAGGAATTTAAAGGGCCAGATTCGAGTTAATACACCACATGACCACAAAGCCACTAAAAGAATCAGTCGCCCTAGAGTGTGACGCTCCAGCTTGCAACAGTATTATTTAATAAACAATTTAAATAATAATATTTAGGAAAATCATTTCATCAATTTTCAACACTTTGGATCTGATAGGAATCGGATTATATTTCGTTATAGTAGACGTAGGCGTAAGGATAGGAGTTATTTGTCATTATACTTTTCAGGGTTTAGTTGTCATTATGACTATTTATTTCTTTTAGAGTTCTTTTAGGATTTGTGGTCTCCCTATATATATAGGAAGATATGTTATTTGTTTTGGTAGACTTTGATTATTGATTATTGATATTGATATTGAATCTTCTTCCTAAAATTCTCGCTCTATTCTCATCCCCTTCTCATCCCTAATTCTTCCCTAATACGATCTACATCAATTTGGTATTAGAGCTTAACTTCGATTCGTACAAATCACAAAAATCTCAATACTGTTCATCGAAAAAAAAAAAACTGTTCGCCGAAATCACTGTTCACACTGTCTAGATTAAAAAAAAAAAAAAACTTTGACTGATTCTTACTGTTCATCGTTCCTGTTCCAGGAAAAAAAAAAAAAAAATTTCATCGTCTGTACTGTTCATCGCGCACTGTTCTGGTCTGGTTCCTTAAAAAAAAAAAAAAAATTGCGCACTGTTCATCGTTGTTCCTGTTCATTGCGCCTGTTTTCGTCGTTGACCTGTGCTGCTTCGACTTTATCGCTGCCCATCTTCTTTCTCGTTTCATCGTGTTAAGGAAGAAGACATTGGTTTTAACCCTTTCACCCCTATAAAGTTCCAGAATTACAGGAACCTCCCCAGAATTTTTTGAAAGTTACAGAATCACCCCAAAAGTTCTAGTAAATTACAGAAGTATCATCCAAAAATTCCAGTATTGCAGAAACGTCCCAACAGGTTCAAAAAATTACAGAAACATCACCCCAGAAAGTTCTACATTTTGTAGGATCATCCCCTAACTTGTCAAGCATCCTCTTGGAGTTGCATCTAACACCAGGTACGAGTTCTTTTCGTTGAGAATTGGTGACTAGTATTTATATTTGTTGGTAAGTCAAACAAAAAACCTAAACTTTCTTTGTTTGTTGTTCCCGCATACCACCTTCATAACCTTCTTTGTTTGTTGTTCCCACACACCACCTTCATAACTTAGCTTACCTAATTTCTTGTTAAATCCATTGTTGCTTGTCTCACGTTTATTTGAGCCTCTTTACAATAAGCTTGTTCTTATGTGTGACCATTTGCATTGATTTATAATTTTTATTACTTGGTTTAATTTTTAGTCTAGTCGGCCATTTACATTAGTCCAAATTTTACATTACATTCACTATGACCCTTTGTGAGCTTTCAGAATCCCATACTGCATTAGAACAAAAATTTGAGACCCTCACCATTGATATGACCGATACTAAACAATCAGTCAACTTATTACGTGAGGAAGTTAAAGGAATGGGGCAACAACTTTATCAAGTTACTACTCAACTAGCCCGATTGACTAAGTTTATGAAAAAACGACCAATAGACTATGGCCAGAGTGAGTCACAAGTTTCACCTAAGTCTAACCAAGTACCCAATGTTCGGCACCTGCCTCTCCCAATAGATCTTACTAACTCATGTCAAGGTGTCCTACCCACTCCGCAATTAGCTCAAGGGAGCCGAATACAGCGTCCAGATAGGAAGACACCTCTTAATACCGCTTTTGGACGAAACGTAGGTCGTAGGAATGTTCAGAAGAATCCCGCTGAGGTAGTCATGTCTGACTATTCAGCAGAGGATGATATGGATGGTTATCATGAGCCCTTCCGCCCACTTGCCAGATACCATAGTCCTCGACATAGGCATGTCCACGAAGAATCTAAGGATATCACACAAAGAGTCAAAGTGGACACTCCTACCTTTGATGGTAGGTTAGATCCTGTTACTTTCTTAGATTGGTTGGATGACATGGATGACTATTTTGATTGGTATGATATGTCCGACAACCATCGGGTTCGTTTTGCCAAAATGAAACTCGTTGGTTCGACTAAGAGATAATGGCTGGGAGTCCAACGAGACCAAGAACGCCTAGTGGGACAACCTATTACTTTATGGGCTGAGATGAAACAAAGATTGCAAGATAAATATCTCCCTAGTTACTATAAGTGCCCACTCTTGGACAAGTGGATGAACTTGCGTCAATTGATCTCAAGTGTGACTGATTACCTAGCTCGATTTGAAGAGCACTTTCTGGGATGTGACATAAAGGAAGAGCTTTGGGTAACAGTTACAAAATTCATTAATGGCTTGCGATCTGAGATTAAGAGAGTTTAACTTACACTCTCCTAAAACAGTTGAGGAAGCATATTATAAAGCCTTAGAGATTGAACAATACCTTAGGTCACCCTTTCAGCGTCGAATGCCTTCTCAAACTGAAGAATCTCAACCATCAAGATCAGTCCCATTTTATCAGTCTCGAGGTGTCACCCAGTCAGGCTCTGTCACATCCAGGGGTAACAATTACCCCAACTTAAGAGGTAATACCACTAGGGGTTGAGATTCTACACTCGTAGGTTCTCGCCAGGACAGTTTTTCCATAAAGTGTCACCGTTGTCATGGCAAGGGTCATATTGCTTCACAGTGCCCTCAGCGCACCTTCACTATTGACCAGGGATTAGAGAATTCACTTGACAGAGAGGATGTTGACCAAGAAGTTGATCCTTTGGATGAGGAACCCTTAGAGTTACTAGATGAGGGTGAGAAAGAGTGGCAAACCAATGATACCCGTGTCAGTGTGATGCAATGCATCTTATCCACCCCTTCAAACACAAAAGCATGGAAACGCACCAACATTTTTCATACTCTAGTCCGATGTGGGGGTCAAGTTTGCAAGGTCGTCATTGATGGGAGAAGTTCATTGAATGTCATCTCTAAATCAACTGTAGCTCAGTTGCAGCTTAAATCAGAGACACACCCACAACCTTACAAAGTCGGATGGGTTGACAAGACCTCCTTACCAGTCTCACATAGATGTTTGGTCCCTATTCAAATGGGTGACTATTCAGATCATATATGGTGTGATGTCTTACCTATGGATATTGCTCATGTCTTGTTGGGTCGCCCGTGACTTTTTGATCTAGATGCGACAAACTATGGGAGGAAAAATACCTATGTTTTTAAGCATAAGGGGAAAACCATTAAGTTAAAACCTGCAAAACCCTCAGAAAATAATACTTCAAAGCATAGGTCATCTTCCCCAGTAATTCACAAGAAAGACCTTCACATCTTGACCCATAGAGAATTTGAAAAAGAGAGAAAAACGTCTGGTATAATAGTAGCTCTAGTTGTCAAAGAAGTTGTTCAAAGTCCTGGAATCTAAAGACGATCTTTTGCCTGAGGTTGATAGTCTATTGAGAAAGTTCTATGATGTGATTCCTGAGGAACTACCCGATGAGTTGCCACCAATGAGAGATGTTCAGCATGCTATTGACTTAGTTCCAGGATCTCAATAGCCTAATCTTCCCCATTATCGTATGAATCCCACTGAGCGTGCTGAACTCCAAAGACAAGTAGATGGACTGTTGCAAAAAGGGTCTGTTCGTCATAGTCTTGGTCCATGTGCTGTCCTTGCTTTGTTGACCCCTAAGAAAGATGGCTCTTGGAGAATGTGTGTTGATAGCCGTGTCATTAACAAAATTACAGTCAAGTATCGATTTCCTATACCGAGACTTGAAGATATGCTTAACCTTTTGGCCGGTACACTTTGGTTCTCCAAAATTGATTTGTGCAGTGGTTATCATCAAATCTGAATTAGACCAGGAGATGAATGGAAAAACCGCATTTAAAACCCAAGATGGACTTTATGAGTGGTTGGTCATGCCTTTTGGATTGTCTAATGCACCTAGCACATTTATGAGGGTTATGACTCAGATACTACGTCCTTTCCTAGGAAAATTTGTGGTTTTTTACTTTGATGACATCTTGATCTATAGTAAGTCTAAAGAAGAGCATTTGGATCATCTTCGACAGATTTTGCAGACATTACGTGTGGACAAATTCTATGCGAACCTTAAGAAGTGCTCCTTTATGCAAACTCAAGTGCTTTTCCTTAGATTTGTTATTTCTGCGCATGGTATTGCAACTGACCCAGAGAAAATTCGTGCTATTAGGGATTGGCCAGTGCCAAGAACAATTTCTAAGGTTCGAAGTTTTCATGGTTTGGCCACCTTCTATAGACGATTTATTAAAGGGTTTAGTTCCATTATGGCTCCCATCACAGAGTGCATGAAAAAAGGGGAGTTTCAATGGACACTTGCTGCAACTAGAGCCTTTCAAGAAATTAAGCACAGGATGACAGAGACACCCGTTCTTCGACACCCAGATTTTTTTAAGGTGTTTGAGGTTGCCTGTGATGCATCTGGTGTAGGGATAGGTGGAGTTTTGAGTCAAGAGGGTCATCATATTGCTTACTTCAGCGAAAAACTCAATGAAACTAAACAACGATACTCTACATATGACAAAGAGTTCTACGCTGTGGTACAAGCTCTTTGCCATTGGAGGTATTATCTATTATCATTCTGATCATCAGGCATTAAAATACCTTCATTCCTAGAGAAAATTGAGTGTTAGGCACGTTAGGTGGGTTGAGTTCCTTCAGGAGTATACTTTTGTTCTTCACCACCGAGCGGGCATTGAAAACAAGCTTGCGGATGCTCTTAGCCGTGTAGTTACTGTTTTACAGACTATGAGTGTCCATATGATTGGCTTTGACAGGATTAGAGATGAGTATGCCTTTTGTCCTGACTTTGGTATCATTTTTCAGGAGGTTCAGTCTGGTAACCATCATGAGTACATTGACTTCCTCCTTAGAGATGGTTACTTGTTTAGAGGGTCACGCTTATGTATTCCCCGTACTTCACTTAGGGATTTCCTAATTTGGAAATTATATGCGGGAGGTTTGGCAGGCCACTTTGGTAGGGATAAGACATTTGCACTTGTTGAGGATAGGTTTTATTAGCTCACTTTGAGGCGTGACATTATTAGAATAGTGTCACAGTGTCGCACTTGTCAGTTAGCAAAGGCTGGGAAACAAAACACGGGGTTGTACACACCATTACCAATTCCACACACCATGGAGAGACCTTAGTATGGACTTTGTCTTAGGATTGCCTAAAACAACCCGTAATCATGATTCCATTCTAGTTGTCGTGGATAGGTTTTCTAAGATGGCCTATTTCATTCCTTGCACTAAGTCTACTGATGCTTCACATGTAGCAAAGTTATTTTTTAGAGAGGTCATCCAACTACATGGATTGCCTATTTCCATTGTGTCCGATAGGAATGTCAAGTTTGTGAGTTATTTTTGGAAGACACTTTGGAAACTCTTTGAAACTAGTCTAAAGTTTTCCTCTACCTTTCATCCCCAAACTAATGGTCAAACTGAGGTAGTTAATCGTAGCTTAGGAGATTTGCTTAGGTGTCTAGTGGGTGAGAAGATGGAAAATTGGAATTTGTTGTTGCCTACTGCTGAATTTTCTTATAATAACTCCGTCAACAGGTCGACTGGTCTATCCCCTTTTGAGATTGTTTATGGTCATTCCCCTAGATAGCCCCATTGATTTATTACCTTTACCTCTTAATTCCCGCCCCTCACACTCAGCCGAAGCTTTTGCCAAGCATATTTATGACTTGCATGTCGACATAAGAAAGAAAATTACATTAAGTAATGAGAATTATAAATTAGCTGCAGATGTTTATCGTAGGAATAAGGAATTTATTGTGGGAGACTATGTCATGGTTCGTGTGCGTCCTGAACGTTACCCTAAAATTTTTTTCAAAAAGTTACATACTCGAGCCACTGGCCCTTTTCGTATTCTTCGTTAGCTTGGACCTAATGCATATCACCTTGACTTACCTTCGAATATGAGTATTAGTCCTATTTTTAATGTGGAGGACTTGTTTCCTTATCATGGTACTTTTGAGCCTCCTATGTTTCCAGCAGGTGTTCCTACAGGTGGACTTGCTTCGTCATCAGCATGAACTACAGTTTCTATTCTTCCACCGTTTCCACCACAGCTGCATGACCAGATCGCAGATGTACTTGATGATCAGATTGTGGGCTCCTCGGAAGGAGGATATCATCGTTATCTTATTCGGTGGAGAGATCGTCCAGAGACTGATGATTCATGATTACTGAGGAGTTTCGTCGGCTTGACCTTGATCTTCTAGAGCATTATCATGATCGTATCTCTCCGAAGGTGAGTTCTTTTCAGCCGGGGGAAAATGATAGGAATCAAATTATATTTTATTATAGTACGTGTAGGCATAAGGATTAGGAGTTATTTGTCATTATACTTTTCAGGGGCTTAGTTGTCATTATGACTATTTATTTCTTTTAAAGTTCTTTTAGGATTTGTGGTCTCCTTATATATATAGGAGATATGTTATTTGTTTTGGTAGACTTTGATTATTGATTATTGATATTGAATCTTCTTCCTAAAATTCTCTTTTTATTCTCATCCTTAATTCTTCCCTAATACGATCTACATCAGGATCATTTCGTCAAATTTCAATTGAGTAAAGTATATGGTCTCAATTATGCTTTTCAGTTCTATTATAATATTATTAACTAATATCTCAGTTTTTATTTTCTGTTCAAACTAAGATTTAATCTATATCTGAAGCTTTGTATGTAATTTATTGCTGGATAGTAAAAACATCAAAATTAATGTCAGTAGCATCATGGTGATGGGAGATTCAGGCCGTCTTTTAATTTCATGGAAAATTTAGGTAGTGTTCGGAAGTCATCATCCCAATATTGTTGGGGGACCAAGGGAAAGGATCTAGTAGTGTGTATTCTACTATTTGTTTTTACTATGTTTTTTTTTTAATTGTGATTTTATTCTTTGGGCTTTGTGATTCATTCATGTAGACACATAGGTTAATCTTAAGGTGCAATATGCATTTATTTTCCTAATCTCCATATATTACATAAATTTATGAACACTCCACTTTAAGCTTCTTCTAGAAAGTCTTTGTTACTATGTTAGTCTGGGTCCCATTTTATAATTATACATGTGTGTTTGTGTGGGTAGGAAACCACATTTGTGGGTTCATAATGCATGTAACATGAGGATGGCAGGGATTGAGGATACAACAGAGCTACCTAAAAAGAAATTGGCATTAGAGTTATGACAGTGATATTAGAGGAAGCCCTGATGCTTGCTAGAACATTCATTCATTACCTCAATTGGTGGATATAGCCGAAATCCATCACTGAAAATTTTGAACTTAGTTATCCTTGTTTGATGTGTCACAACTTCAATTTATCAGTTTTTTATGCTATTTAAACGGTAGGTACTTTAGTGATTTGAATTAAATCAACATTTTCAATGCTCTCTTTGTCCAATATGTGGTTGTGTTTTTTGGGAATTCTCAAGTGGGCATTTTGCAATTATAGGGATTTCTTCAATAAATATTTGACCATGAATTGTGTTGCATATTAATGATTTCATACTGCAAATATCCTACACATATCCATATGCACTATGTGCAACGCTTGCTTGATATTGTAAGATTTTCTCTACAACTCTGATTTTCGTTTATCTCCACCCACCATTCTTTTTTGTTTGAAAGTGAAATTAATCTATATTTTTGGTTTGCCATCAAAACACACAAACATAAACATAACATTAGAATGCCAAATTGCTATAAGTTTGCTAATTTACCGAGGGGTAATCGACTGATTTAAGTGTTCATGTTTGATGTAGGTTCATGTTTAATCTCATACTTTTAATTTATGAATTAATAACACTAACTTAGCTAAAACGATCCCTTAATAGGGATAGATTGTGTACAGACTTGACTTAGTGTTATATGCATAAAATTATTGTTCTCATGTTTAAAGCTAATCCTCAAGCTCAGCTTAACTCAAAAATATTCACGTGCAATGCACGTGTGCAATAACTAGTTTTCTCAAAAGCCTAGCATGGTTCAAAGTGGATTTTCGTGTGAGCATGATAATAATATGATATTGATGATAGTAAACCCTTAGTCAGGATTAAATCTTGAAGGAATGAGGATCAAAAGCCTTCTATATAGGAGGATCAGCTTGCAGTAATGGGTGATTGTGATTACTTACTTGCGTGAAGGGTTGGCATTACCAGTTCTCCCTTAAAAAAAAAACATGAAGGCCATTTTTTTGCCAGGGAAAAAGACTCGACAACTTGGGAGTGGTCCATACATGGACTTGTCATGATTGATATTTTTTTATAAATATGACTATAATTCATGGCATTTGGTCACACTAATGGTATTTCGCCCTTACGCTGTTAGATAGGAGAATTACGGGTATTGCATGGTTAGCGATCATCGATGAATGCTTAAAAAACATGTGATTTTGAAACAAATTGTTCCTATACATACAAACCAAGAATTCTCGGTTTCTACGCTGGCGGGTAGCAACCATTGGGGGCTTTCGATTCGGGGGTTGACACGAATGGGAGTGAGTGGAGTATTTGAGATGTTTTGGACTTGTATTTATATTAGATACATAATTGGAATTTGCTGTCGGTGCAAGGTCAGGACATGATTATACTACTTGGGTTATGGTAGGTAGTGTAAAGTTATGATTACGGAAATTTCAAGGGTTTCTCTTGTTGAATATCAGGCTTCGACAGACTTCATGGGCATTCAATTGCTCCCTGGTTTAGATGGGTTACATACATAAAGCAATATTGTTTTGGAAGAGTGTTTCCATGATGTAGATAGTGTAATAATCTTATCATGATAGATAGTTTCACAGGTATGCTAAATACCGACTCGCCCTGATATCCATTTTTGCAAATGAAACTCCAACGGATAGTTTGGTAAAAATACTTTAGATCTATACCAGTTTGGGTTTTCAATTAACCAGATTTTCTACAGTACCAATGCATTGGGGAACCTGGGGTATGACATGGGAAGATCAAATGCGTAAAATCGAAGGAGCAAATTAACAGATCACTTTATACACAATTTCTAAATTACTGAAAGACATCATTTCTCGGCTATACATTCTCCACTATCCAACATTTTAGGCTGCATCTTCAATTTCCACAACCATATCATCTTCCACTTTGGCTTCTTAAATTGCTAATTACAGTCCATTCCATTCCCTGCCAAATAGACAGGGTAAATGTCTGCTCGGTGTATTGGAGCAGCACTATGCACATTCAACTTACAGGGTAAACGTTTTTTAATTTATATTGTCAATTATCTGACTCTCTACGGAGTGACTACAAACAGTGTTGCATAACTCCAGTTGTTAATACCATTTTATTCACTCAGAGTAAGCACAATGAATATCTTTAATACACATCACGCTGAGAATAGGATTTATATAGAAGTTGTTCGTATGTACTACCTGCGCCATGAGTGCTATTATATATACCTGATCCTTATTCACCTCATTCCCACCCAATTTGCATCTATTGCAAATTCAGCTCGTTAAATTCTGGTTGCTCAACCAAATAAACAACTACAGAAGAAAGTACCCCCTATATGTGTGTGTGTGTTAGGGTTCTTATCTTATATTTTTAATACTGTAGGGTGATAATGTAATTACTCAATATCAGTTTATTATAAATAAGAGTGTAGGGCAACATAACCCACATGACATTATTTTCTTTCTCTCTTCTCCTTCTCCCTTTCTTACAAATCCTAACTTCTACAATTTTAATTTGGCATCAAAGCAATACTAATCGTCTCACCTTTTTTCTTTTTTCTTTTTTCTGTTTTCTTTTTTCTTTTTTCTTTTTTTTCCCTTTCTCTCTGCTTTTTTTTTTTTTTGGGTTTGGTTTCTTCTTCATCACCATTGTGTCCGCCTTTTTTTTTTTAGTGAGCCCGATGGTAATTGGTCACTATTGGTTGGGATCTTTGAATCCTTAAACCTGTTGAGGAGGTTTGTTTTGATGGCTGGACGTTGAGTTCCGTTTTGTCACCAGTCAAAATGAGTTTCTGTTGCTTCATTGCCGGTGGATGTTGGGTTTATGTTTCCGTTGCTTCGTTGCTGGTGGATGTTGCATTTATGGTTTGATCGTTGTCGATTCCAGTGATTTGGTTGCGATTTTGTGATAGGAGTAATGTTTTGTTAGCCTTGTTTGGTTATTAATCTCACCAGCGGTGACAATCTGCATAGTCGCATTGCCCTCTCTGTCTTTGTGAAGAAGGAAACAAGCATTTGGCTACAGGGATAGTAATTCCTATTCTGGGTTTACGTCTTCATCAGTGCCTATCAAATTCCTATTTTGTGCAAATTGGGTTATTACTAACATGAAACCAATTAGTCAAGCCCAAGTTTGCACAAAATAATAGTAATTTGTCTAGATTCATCCAAGATGTTCAGCCCAAGTCAGAGGCCCAAAGCAGGTCCTCATCCCAGTTTACATAGTCCATTGCAGGTTCAGTCTGGTACCGGTTCAGGAAGGTTCAGTCCGGTTCTCTACCGGTTAAGGCCAATTCAAGGTGTTTTTTGTCTCAGTTTCCACTTTTTCTTCAATTTCAGTCTGGTTCTCTACCAGTTCAAGCCAATTTAGCTATACTAGGTGATAGTTAGTGCACAGTCACACTGGTTCATCAGTCTTCTGCATTGAATCAACTTGCTCCTCGCGAATTCAACATATTTTAGCCCTGGTTCTTCCCTTTTTTCCCCATTTCTGTGCTGGTTCATTAGTTTCAGGGCTTCCTCTCTCTTTGTTCAGCTTCGATTTGGACTATTTCGCTTCTAATTTGAGACTTGTCAATTATTCCTTTCCTCCTAATTCTTCAAGTCGACAGTCCATTCCATTTTTCATGTTCATACAGACATTTGAAATCCAGCAAGGGTCAAAAATATTTCTAATTTTCAGTATTTTATAATCTTTATTGACGATTTCTCTAGTATGACTTGATTATTTCTTATGAGAGACTGATCTGAATTGCCTAATGTCTTTCACTTTTTATAATGAAATTCTAGTTCAGTTTGATATACGGATTAAAGTTCTTAGATGTGACAATGCCCTTGAGTATATTCAATTGTTTATAAAAAATTGTGTCAACCATGACCTTATCCATCAAATACATGTCCTCATACCTCCCAATAAAATGCATTGTCGAGCGTAAATATCATCATTTGTTAGATGTTGTCCGTACCTAGATATTTAACATACATTTGCCAAAACTATATTGGGTTGATGTTGTTCTTCCTTCAGTTTATCTCATTAATCGCATGTCTTCTCCCATTTTAGACAACAAATCTCCCTTATCATTGTTTTACCCTGATAAATTCTCATTTGGTCTCAATTTTTGTGTTCCTGGTTGTATTGCATTTACTCATCTTCTTGTTTTTGGTCGAGATAAACTTTCGCCTCGATCAGTTAAGTGTCTTTTCGGAATATTCTCGTACTCGGAAATTTAGTGCTTCTATGGACCTAATTTCTCATCAATACTATGTTAGTGCTAATGTTATCTTTTTTGAGTCATCTTCCTTCTTTTTCGTGTCCGTGTCCAATTGAGTTTACTATTCAGAACACTTCTAGCTATGTCCGACGGTGTCCAACGCGTGTAAGATACAGTGAAAATTTTCTTTTAAAAAAAACAATTGTTGACTATTTAAAGAAGTGTTATTTCTATTTTTTTAATATAATTTTTGTAATGTAACTTATATACTATGAATGTCAATGGACGTAATGGTGTTTGATGAAAATAATGGATATTTATTTTGATTTATTTCAATTTTAATCAAAAAATTAATATTTACTAGGCCTTATTATTAATATTGTTATAATATACTATATATTACAATTCTATTATTATTTAAAAAAATATATTATATTATTTTAATAGTCGTATTCTCATTGTACTTGTATTCTATATTTTTTAATTTTGTCGTATTCCCGTATCCATATCGTATCGAATACGACACCCATGTCTGTATCTGTGCTTCCTAGGTTATTCTCAACTCCACCAATTCTATTGAGGTCAAGCCACTTAAGCCGTCAGCTAGTTCATCCTCGTTTGATTTGCCTATTGGATGGAGGAAGATACTCATACTTGTACCCAACATCTCCTTTTTAATTTTGTTTCTTTACATAGCTTTCACCATCATTTCATTGCTTTGCATCAACTTTGTCCTCTGTATTTGTTCCTTATTCTTGGACACCGACTTTGGTATCTCCTGGCTAGAAATTAACTATGAATGAGGAAATAAAAGTCCTTCATGAGAATCGAATGTGGAACCTTACTACTCTTCCTTCGGGTAAGCAATCTGTTACTTGTCGTTGAGTTTACATAGTGAAGTATCATCCCAATGGTTCAGTTGAGCATTTGAAGACCTATTTAATTGCCAAAAGCTACACCCAACCATATGTCCATATGGTGTGGATTACTGTAAGACTTTTTCCCCTAGTTGCTCGTCTTAACTCTGTTAGAGTTTTTATTTCTGTTACAATTAGTTATAATTGACATTTGTATCATTTAGACATCAAGAATACTTTTTTACATGGAAACCTACAAGAAGAGGTATATATAGTACAACCTTCAAGTAATGTTGCATCTAGTAAGGAACAATTAGTCTGTTGTTTAAAAAAACACTATATGGTTTGAAACTGTTGAGAGTGTTACTAATATTAAAGGATTTACATTTATTGTAATATGTATAGCTCACAAAGGGTATACTTGTCTTTTTCCATTTGTTCAGTAACTATAAATACAAGTTGATAGTGAGAGGTAGGGTCAGTTTAACCTTTCTTTTCCTCTCTCATATTGTATTAAGTTTTCTCTCATACTCCAAACTTAACATAGTATCAAAGCAATTAGATCCAAAATTACTCTTCAATTAACCCAATTAATCCTTCTTGCGATTAATCTAATTAATCCACCAATCCTTTTCTTTTTTTCTCCCCTCTTTTTTTTTTTTTGTTCCGTCACTAGCGAACCCACGGCCATGGTATAGGGTCGCTATTTGACCAATGGTCGTGGGTGGTGTTTATGTTGATATCGGTAGTGGTAGGTGATGAAGAATTCGCCAGAGTGTGGTTTGTCATCGTGTGGTGTTCGTCAGCATGTGCTGTTCGTTGTTGAGTGGTTCATTGATCCCGAAGGTCAGCACCAGAATGTTGATCGTTGACGAGTTCGTGGAGGTCGTTCTATAGTTATGGTGGTCAAACTATGGTCGTCGGAGATCAGCGTCATAGTGGTGATTGTTGACGAGTTTCCTCAGTGACTGAATAGTGGAGGCACTGCCAACCTAGGGTTCTTAACCCATGGAGCGAAGAAGACAACCACAGTGAGTCGAGCATTTCTTTCTTGGTCCAATCCAAGGCCCAAGGAAATTTGGTCCAGCCTAGTGGGTATCAAGTTATTAATACAATCCATTTCTTTTCCAAAGTCCAGCAACCCAAGGCCCACGGAAGCTTGGTCCACCCAGTCCGTTGGTAGCCCAAATCATTCTAGGTTGAGCCCTGATCAGCTTAGGCCTACGGAAGCTTGGTCCAGCCCAATTCGTTGGTAGCCTAGTTCTGTTCAGAACAGTTCAGCACCTCTCAAATAGATTCAGTATCGGTTCACCTCTTTTCAGACTGGTTCAGCCCTTTTCGGACCAATTCTCGACCGGTTCAATGGTCCAGCAGTTGATTCTGGTCTGGTTCAGCATTCCAACAGGGTTGTTCAGTCCGGTTGAGCGTTGCAGCATTCGGTTCTGGTTCGGTTCAGCATTCCAGTGGACTTTTTTGGCCTGGTTCAGCATTCCAGCACGCGTTTCCAATTCAGTTTAGCATTCCAGTGGCCTCTCTTGTCTGGTTCAGCTTCTCTCAACCTCCTTACTCTACTATTCTGTGCTACTTAAGGTCTTTTCTCACATTTGTTCTTATTTGAGTGTGGAACCCACGCAAGACACTACCAATGCACTACCACTCCACCTTTGCCACCGACTTTTTCTCCTACAATTCTCCTTAATGATCCCATGACTTCCGTTAAGCTCCAATGGGACCAATTATGTTTTATGGTTAAGGACAATTCAAGTGTTTCTCAAAGGCAAAAGTTTTAAAAAATATTTAGTGGGAACTAAAACCGAGAAAAGTGATCTTGGGTATGATCGATGGGAATAAGAGGATGCTCAAACTATCTCTTTACTTTTGAATAGCATCGAGACCAATATTAGCTCTACTTTATTTTATCTAGACACGTCCAAAGAGATACGAGATCACTTGGCCATTATGTGTTCTGACACAGATAATTTTACTCGTGCATATGAGGTGTGCAAATAGTATTTTTGCCTAGAGCAGAATACTCTGAGTCCGAAGGATTATTACTCTCGCGTTTGGAGAGTTTGTGAACAATTGGAGCTCTACCACCCGTTCACTACTAATGCAGCAATTTGGAAGAAGTTTGGAAGAAACAGCATAAGGATTTGAATATTGTTCGTTTTCTGATGAGTTTGAAACTTAAATATGAGTCTATTTGCTCTCAGATTTAGGTGGCTCTAATCTCCCCTCTTTACTTGAGGTTTTCTCCCGTTTACTGTGTGCTACCTTGTCTACTAACTCTTCAGACATTGATCCTGGTGTTTTCACTAACCGCTCAACTCTTGTTGTTTCTACAAGCTACAGTGATGGTCATCGGGGTGAACGTGATAATCGTGATGGTCGTGGAAGTAGTACTAGAGGCCGCATAGTCGTGGAGATCGTACTAGTCCTTGTGCCAACACTCATTGTGGTTGTGGAGGACGCACTGTTGATTTTTGTTGAGATTTACATGGCAAACCTTCTAGTGCTTCTAATCAGGACTCCTATTAGGATGACACTTCCTCACTGCCAGCTCCCATCTCACAGCCAGCTTCGCCTGACTCTAAGTTAGTTACTATCACCCGATTGGAGTATGCCTAATTCATGTCTTAGCAGCTGTCTATTTCATCTTCTTCCATTGCTACTTTTACTCAGTCAAGTATCGCTACCACTTGTTTATTATCTTCCACCCACAGTTCCTGGATCATAAACTCTAGCACTTCTGACTACATGATTGGTTCGTTTGGTATCTTTTCTACTTATCATTTTGTTCCTTCCCCACACAATGTTACACTTGTTAATGGTAATTCTTCTAAAGTTACAAGTTTGAGGACTACTCAATTGAGTCCTAATATGTCCTTATCATTCGTTTTATTTGTTCTCCAATTTCCTCTTAACTTACTTTCCATTAGCGAGATTACTCGCTCTCTTAATTGTTTAGTAACTTTTTATTCCTCTTCTTGTGTGTTTTAGAATCTCTAAATGAAGAGGAAGATTGGTACGGGACATGAAGTTCGTGGTCTCTATTACTTTGACCTTGATCCACCTGCTCAAGCTCTTCAAACCTCGTTGTCTCCCTTTTCAATGTCATTGTCACCTTGGTCATCCTTCTCTCTAGAATCTGAAACGTCAAGTTATTATCCTTAGTCATGTGTCGTCTATGTCTTATGAAATTTGTCAACTTAGTATCACCGTGTGTCCTTTTAATCTAGAACCAATAATCGTGTCTAATCCCTTTGAATTAGTTCATTGTAATATATGAGGTCTAATAAAGAATATTTCGTCCAATAAAATTTCTTATTTTGTGCCATTTACGATAATTATTTTTGTGTAACTTGTTTATTTCTTATGAAAGATTGTTCTGAATTATTTTTTATATTTGAGACCTTTTGTAAAAAAATAAAAAACTCAACATTATTGTCGTACTTATATTTTACGTTCTGATAATGCTCGAGAATATGAATATGATCCTTTTTCGTTTTATCTTCGTAAAAATGGCATTATTCAATAAACTTCATGTGCTTATACCTCTCAACAGAATGGTGTGATTGAGCGTAAGAACCGACATCTATTGGAAGTTATCCGTGCATTGTTATTCCAAATGCATGTTCCTCACTGTTTTTGGAGTGATGTTGTTCTTACTGCTTGTCACCTTATTAATTACATGTCATTTTCTGTGTTAAATGGGTAAATTCCATATTATGTACTTGTACCCAATAAACCCTTATTCTCCCTAACATCTAAGATTTTTGAGTGTATCTGTTATGTTCATAACTTAGGGCCTGGGTTTAATAAACTTAACACTCGCACTACCAATATATCTTCCTAGGATACTCTCGCACATAGAAAGGGTATTGTTCCTATAATCCCACCCTTCGTTAGTACTTCACTAGTGCTAATATCACTTTTAATAAATTTGTTTTGTATTTCCCAACTCCTGATCAACATCTAGATCTTGACTTTGGCCCATCCACTCCACCACCATCCCTTCTTTTACCGTCGATTACTCAACTGCCTATTGTGTTATCCCCTACTTCTCCGCTCCGTGTATACTCACACAATACGCGATCATCGACTGAAATGTTTCTACCATCTTCCTTGCATCTCCTAATCCCAGTCCCCCAGGTACTTCTGACTTTTTACCTATTGCTCTTCAAAAAGGTACTAGTTCGTATGTTACTAACTATCCTATCACTAATTTTGTTTCTTATGATACCTTGTCTCTTGTGTTCTCCTATTTTTCCTTTGTAACTATCTATTATCTCTATTCCTTAGACCTTACTGGGTGCGTTGTCTGATTCGAGTTGGAGGACAGCTATGGAAGTGGAGATGGATATCTTACATCATAATAGGGCTTAGGATCTTGTTTCCTTACCGCCAGATAAACGGATTATTGGTTGTCGATAGATACACTGTTAAATTTTATCCAGAAGAGCGTCTCAAAGCCTGCCTTATTGCTAAGACTGTACTCAAACTTATGGTGTTGATTATGAGGAGACTTTTCCTCCAGTCGCCAAAATCTCCTCCGTTCGTGTATTAATTTTTTTAACTACTAATCTTGATCGACTCTTATTTTAGTTAGATGTAAAGAATGTCCTCTTACATGGTGACTTGGCTGAGGAGGTCTACATGGAGTAGCCACCTAGGTTTGTAGGAGTACTGTAAGAGTGTATGTCAGCTAAATAAATTTTTATATGGTTTAAAGCAATCATTGTGGGTATGGTTTGGTAAGTTTTCAGATGTAGTATTAGAGTTTGGTTTTCTTCAATGTCAAACAGACCACTCTGTCTTTCACAGACGGGGTATACTGTTGGTGGTTTATGTTGATGATATTGTAATTACTAATAATGATTCCGAAGGTATTACCAAGTTAAAAGTATTCCTACAAGACAGATTTCATACTAAGAATTTAAGAAAACTCTGGTACTCCTTGGATATAGAAGTTACTAGATCTAAGTAGGGTATTTGTCGGTCTCAGAGGGAATATATCCTCGACATGCTAGAATAAGCAAGCTTACTAGTGACAGATCAATTGATGTCCGTATGGGTTCGAATCAGAAGTTGTTGATGGAGGATGGTGCACCGTTTGAAAATCCTATGCAGTCAGTGTGGTAATTCAGTTTATGGGATGCTCTAGAGTATCACATTGGGATACAGTCATTTGCATTCTTCGATACCTCAAACATGTTCTCGGTCTTGGGTTGTTATATCAAGCTAATAGACATCTTATAGTGAAAAAAATTTCAAATGCTGATTAGGCTGGTTCTCCCTCTAATCGGAGAACAATCACCGATTATTATACACTCTTAGGAGATAATGTCGTTTCATAGAAGAGTAAGAAGAAAACAGTGGTAGCAAGATCTAGTGATGAGGTTAAATATAGAACAATGGCACATACAACTAGTGAGTTGACATGGTTATTACACTTTTTTCGAAAAATTGGTTTTTTAATTCAACTTCCTTTACAATTGTTCTATGATAATCAGACAGCTTTTCATATTCCTGTCAATTCGACGTTTCATGAGAGGACCATGCATATTGAAGTTGACTGTCACTTTATTCAAGACAAGATATTAAATGGAGATATTACAACTTTATTTGTGAGATCTGAGGCACACAAATATATTCACCAAAGCATTGAGTCGTACTCACCTTACATCCATCTATTTGTTCCAAACATGCGAAGACAAGAGCAAAACTAGAAGCCAAGAGCACAAGCCGAAATCCAGAACCAGAAAAAGAATTTCGGCCATTGTTCTTGTTGTGAACAGTAGGCCGATAGTCCTAATGAGCCAAAATCTAACCAAATGCCTCTTAATCACACAACCAGCCACCCTACCCTCTTAATCACACCTTATAGACTCAATTTGATGCAAAAAATTTGAAGAAATCAAATCACAAATCACAAATTATGTCTGAAAATTGTGAAAAAGTTCAAAAATTGGAAAACCCCATCCAAAAATTAAAAACGAAAACATACCACTGGAAAACCCATGAAGAATCGAGCAAGGTGGTGCCCTTGCTCACTCCAGATTGATGATGTTAGCAATGACGTCAGCCCTTGTTTGTTGACGTCAACCCTTGTTTGTTGACGTCAACCCTCTTCTTTGGCCAATTTTTTTCTTTTTTTTGGCAGTGTTCTTCAATTTCTTAAATGTTCTAGAATCGTAATGGGATCTAAGACTATGTAAACATTTATCAAAGGCAAGAAAAGAAAAAGAGAAGAAGAGAGAAGAAGAGAAAGAAGTGAAATATATTATTAAAGCTAATCCTCTGGAATACAACTTAACCTAGAATACACAATGTAAGCCCTTATATAGTAGAGCAACAAAACTAAGTAAATGTCTAAACTACCCATCATATAAATACTCTAATAATTGGTGTGGCTAGTCAATTCATGCATGCCCCTTAAAGCCTCATTGGAAGGCTATCTATCATATTCTTCAGTATCTAAAGAGCACCAGGTGAAAAAGGATTATATCGTCCTTTATCATTCATGACTATGACTATTACTAGGCAGATAGTCATGTTGATAAACGATCTACTTCAGATTACTTTACATTTATTGTTTTTTATTGGCAGTAATCTGTTGTTTCATAAAAGAACTAAACACATCGAAATTGTTTGTCAATTTATTTGAGATCTCTTGATGCAAAAGGAGATTATCACACCACACATCAAGTCTAATAATCAATTGGGAGATATCTTTACCAAACTATTGATTTGATCTGTCTTCACTAATCATTGTTCCAAACTGGGTATATTTTATCTTTACACTCCAACTTGAAGAATAGAGTTAGAGTTATTTTATATTTTTAATATTATACGGTGATAATGTAATTACTCAATATTAGTTTAGTATAAATAAGAGTATAGGGCAACATAACTCACACGACATTATTTTGTTTCTCTCCTCTTTCCCTCTTCTCCTTCTCTCTTTCTTACAAATCCTAAATTCTACAATTTTAACTATATGCATGCAAGATTTTCCTCTTCTGGCATATACCATCATGTATTAGCTATACATTGAGTGAGCTCGCACGAACATATGAGTTCTAACCAAAAGTAGAATGGCTTACCGTTGATTATTTTGTTACGGATCAAGCTTTGTAGGAAAACACATACAAGTCTCACAAGCCTGTTCTGCATGTACCTATCCTGAAAAATGAGAGAAAAGGATGAGATGATACTTCTGCACGCCTAATGCCCATTCTTGAAAACAAGTTTACAAAAATGAATTTGCTGGAATAATCAAATTTCACAGACCTAACCCACCCTTACTCGGGAAGTTTACAACTCAATTGCACCAAAATTTTGGCTTGTCAATGAAGTATTAATTAAATGCAGACATTAAAGGGGAACAGGGGAAAAGGGCAATGCTAAATTAAAACCTGGGAGACAAGTAGCAATCCTTGTAGATATATATGCTTTATGATGCTCAAATAGAAATAACCCAAAAAGGTTGGAGTATCCACATCCAACATGTATGGCATATGGATACACCTCATATATGGCCATGCTTTGGCTAAGCCGAGGATACACAATTGATACTCTTAGGATACATAAAGGCTAAATAATGATTTTTTTTATTCAGTTGAGATGGGGCAATTAAAAGAAAAAAGTAGGTATTTTTCAAAACAAAAATATGGAAGTTCTTCGTGCGAGGAATGTCCTAACTTCAAAATGGTTGATATATTCAGTATCTTACTTATCGAAGAAGATCCTCATGAAACAAGTCATTATTCTCAAACTTGATTTGACCCATTTCGAAACTGAGAGAATGAGACCTTTTGAAGTATATTACAACAAATCGTCACATATTTGTTGTTTTCAACAAATTATCAACTGAAATCCCTTAATAACAAAGCTTATATGATTTTTAGTCAACAAGGACATATGAATTTGATTAATCCATGTTTTATTACCTATGGCAATGTAAAACATATTTATGGAATCAAAGATAAATTATTTCTATTTGACACACGTTTCTCTCTCTCTCCCTCTCTCTCTCTGTGGAAGTTGTACTAGAATGGTGGTGCATGTGGTTTGAAAGGAACTAATCTAAAAATATGAGTTAAAAAAGTTAGGCTTTTTGGCAATGTGAGAACCAAACTAGAGTCTGAACGATGAGGTCAAGCAACGCACAACATCTTCACAGAAAAATAATTTTATTAATATCACTCCAATGAAATAGTAGTGATTGCATCAATATTTATGGGTCAAACTTCATATCAAAATAAGTAGTTTCCTAACTAAAATCTTCTCTTTTTTTTTCGAATTGAACTATAACTCTTATATCAAAATAGATAGTTTTATAATTAAACACTTCTATCAATATTACTAAACACTCCTAGTCAAACAAATATTCATTAAATAATGTAATAATGTTAAAATAAATAATAAAATTCAATTCTTCAAATTATGCTTATCCAAACCTTTTTCAATCCCCATCAATTCTCCCCGACTGAAAAAAACTCATCTCTAAAGACTTTTACCGATAAAAGGACTCCACGAGAACGAAAAAGCTTGTGTGTTCCAACAAAATAGTATTGTAAATCACTAGAGTAGAAAACAATCTCTTACGCTTCACATCCTTCATAGTCCAGTCCATATTCACTGATATAGTGAAGGAATCATACAATGGGGACAAAGTAACCATAGGTATTAGCATCGTACGAACGAAAAAGCTTGTGTGTTCCAACAAAATAGTATTGTAAATCACTAGAGTAGAAAACAATCTCTTACGCTTCACATCCTTCATAGTCCAGTCCATATTCACTGATATAGTGAAGGAATCATACAATGGGGACAAAGTAACCATAGGTATTAGCATCGTACGATACGTCACGATACACCAGAAAAACGATATAAATCCTATTTCTATATCGTTTTTGCATTGTATCATACGATACACAATACGATACGTATTGTCCGATACATACGATATGTGAAGATTCTATTTTTTTTTTATTTTTTTTGGTTTTTTGGGATTGAGACGACGTCATTTCACCCCAATACTTATTTTTTAATCTCTGACCAATGAAAATAAAGTCTATTATTAATATTGTTGAATTTAATCAAAATTCCTAATTAATGTTAAAGTTGTTCAAGCAGTTGATATTAAAAGTTTGAATTAAAGATCTTTGCATTTTGATATTAGTGAACTATGTTGAGAACTTAAATAATTGGTAGAGTATTAATGAAATACTATATTATTATGAGTGTATTACTTTTTTACACAAAGTATATATATTTTATTAATAATTATTTAAAAATTACGCGTATCTTACGATACATGATACACAATATGATACGATATACTATTTTTTAAAAATAATACGCCTTCTGATACATGATTTGACAATTATGAAAGTAACAACTCCATCCATAGAGACACCCTTTGAAACTTGATTATCAATAACAATTGATATAAGATAAGGTGGATAACTTTTAGGCTCATCAATATCAATCAATTTTGGTTTGTCATCTAATTGGATTGAAACTTATGTTGGCAAGACTTGTCCAGTCACTTGTTGATGGCTGATGTATGAAGATTATGAATTAATATTTACCTTGCTCAAACAATTGTTTATGGGGAGCATAACTCCAAAAATGACAGCCAACTAATGTACACTTTTGTGCAAACATTCCATTGATGTGTAAACCCATTAATTGTTGGAGTGAATTGAGCTTAGTATCATATGCCTCAAGTTTGGTGAGCAATCCGGCATTAGTCAATATCTTTATGGAAGGAGTGTTCTGAGAGATTTCAAAAAGTTGTGGGCAAAAATGGAATTTCAAAAACTTCCAGGAAAAATTCTAAAATTTCATAAAAAATTGGGACAAAACTATAATTTCAAAAAGTTATGGGTCAACTACATTATTCTAGAAACTTTGGGGTCAATTCTATAATTTTGGAAACTTCTATGGCAATTCTGAAATTTGACAAGATTCTCAAGTAGAACATGTAATTCAAAGAAAATTTGGGTTGAGTACCGAGGGGTTGGGTTAATTTGTTTTGGGCAGGATTGGGCAAAGTTGCTTGGGCCTAATTCTAATGGTAGGAGCCGGGACTGGTTATTTTCCTACTTAGGCTTGGGCAAATTATCTTCTTTTGGTTGTGTTGGGGGGGGGGGGGGGAATTCGATGTGGATCTTCCTTCATAATTACACACTTGGAGCAATAAACACTTTACCTTGAGGGAGAATGAATAGGTTTTTCTATTTTAAACTCAATTGATTACCAATTAAAATCTAATCAACCAAAACTATCTCTTCTCAGAAAGATATAACAATTAATGTAAAAATCCCTTTAATCACCACAACCCATCTAAACCATGACGATGGAATGTTAATTAATCTTCAATTAATTCACTCAAGCAATCAATCTCACGGCAATCCTAAAACCCTAACCCCATGCACAACTATGATCAATTTATACGTCAAGCATTCAAATCATCAAACATATAGTGTGCGTGTGTGCAAACAATTACAAGTCTATATATAAATAAACAATATGAACACAAGCAATTCGTTGACGCGAAATCAAAAAAAAAAAATCGCGAAAAACCTTCTCGGTTCACCAAAATCTAATCTACTACTCACAAAATCAACATACAACTCGAGTTTTATACCTCAACCAATACCATGGCTAGATACTTCTTTCCTTGTTGTCTCTCCGCCAAAGGCCCTCCTTCGATGTCTTGCGTAGCTTCACTTGGACTACTTGCCACAAAATTCGTCTAGGCCTCGAGTAAACATGGGCAAGCCAACGATTTCTGGTATGTACACACCAATCTTGTAATAAATATCTTGAAATTATTAATCCTCGATGGGAGAAACAAATCATTCCTTATATTCATATGACTGGGAAACTTATTGTTTAACAATATTTATTTTTATTTTTTATAAGTATTATCATTTTAGATGTAACACAAATTAACTCATAGAGAGTATATTGTGTAATTTATTACTTGAACCCCACATACCATTCTGAAGAAGATTTAGTGCGTTAGAAAATTTATTGAGTTCGCTTTGAATAGTTGTGTCTAGATTAGAGACAAATCCAAACAAGGTTGTTCGAACACTTGCAGATGTAATACTTTATTATTTCAATCTCATTTTAAGAGTGTACTATTTTAATATACAACATCAACATATCCATGAAATTTAGGTCAAAATACTTCGAACGGTCATAAATTGTTTTGTTGGCCAAACTGCAATTAGGGAAAGATCTAAAAGTAATTCAAATAATTAAGTAGATTATTTAAACATAATATTTTTCCTCATGGTTTTATGTTTATGTTTTTCTTTAAGGTTTTAAGATGTTTCTTATTATTATGTAGTTGAATGGTGGTTTATGTATGACACTAATTGAGAGAGATTGTTATGAGAATATTGTCACAAAAAGTCTTATCTAGTAGTTGTGAGAGAAACAGGAGAACATTTACTCTCATTCATAAGTGCAAAATCGACTCAATTGGCAAAAGTTGAAAAGGCTGGTGTTTGTACAGTATAATATGAAGCTGAAGTTAAAACACCTTATGGAGAAGAAAAAAAGATAGAATTCAGACCTATAAACTCAGACACTATTTTTTAGGAAGATAAACGTATTTTAGAGTGATTAGATAATAACCAATGGACATTTGGTCCAATAATACTCCTTACCTAATGAAATTTTTGCCTTCTTGAGGTCAAGGATTCAAGTCTCATTTCTCCATCTCCCTCTCCCTCCCCCTCCCCCTCCTCCTCTTACCCCAAAAAAATTAAATAAATAAAAAAGAGTGGTTAGATAATCCTAGTAATGCACTTTTAGATGAACTTCATGATGGTAGGCAACCAACAAGACCAAACACTTTCCTAGCAACATGGACAAATCATTTTTCTGATGATGATGGATGAATAGGCCAAAGTTAGAGTGTTATGCCACTACAAAAATCAAGATCTACGGTAAGTGGAGAAGGATCAAGTAAAGTAAAGAAAAATAATTCATCAATGGTTGATGAAGAGTTTCAGAGACTAATGAGAGATCCACCAAAATGTAAACATCATGTCACTCTCACTAGTAATACTAAAGATGATCATAATGGTGATGGTAACAAGGATGATGGAGGTCAAAATGATGATTATGATGATGGTAGTGGTGGTGGTGGTGGTAGTTGTGGAGATGGTGATAGTGGAGGTGGTGATGGAGGTACAGAGACTCAAAGTCCACATGCAGGTATATTCACTGTAGAGGAAGGATTTACACATACCATACAAGAAGAGGATCATGGCTCTCGACGAATGCTTCAATATGAACAATGCTCAAGTCGAGATCATCAAGGCGCGCGTACTCAAAATTCGATCACTCAACATCGTATGCAAGCTATTATGCATGGAGTTGATATGATTAATGATGGTTTTTCTACTATGGGTGTAAGTAGAAATAAAAGTGAACACCATAATTATGGTTCATCGTCTTCGTATGGTTATGATTCTGGATGTAACATTTCCTCATATGATTATGGATCGAGATATGACTCACGAGAATATGAATATGGATCAACATATAGTTATGGATTTAGCCATGATTGTCGGACATCCTCCTCATAGACAAGACGAAGGTTGGGTAAGGACTGGAGCATTCGTTTCCCAGTAGATTGGATATATTGTTGCAAACTATCAGAGGTTCAGGACAAAATATGATTTATATTATCGTAATTATATGAATTGGACTAACTATTGTTGTCATATTTATACCACATATGGAGTTCCTTTAAGTGACTATCCAAAGCCTGCACTGATTTATGAGTCTACTCGACACTCCACAATAGGATGAATGTACTTATGTAGTTATGTAGTTATGTGCTCATTAGCACTTCATCTGTATTATGAGACCTTAACATTATGTAAAAAAGTGTTTGTTTGATGAAAATCAAGTATTTGAAATTAATTGAAGTGATTTCCGTCTCATGTCAAGCCTTTTTTCCCCTCCAACTTGATGTTATCTTGTATCAATGGATGTTAACCTAATAAACATGCTCAATTAATCAATTATTAAGCTTATCTTTATAAATAAATGAATTATATTTTTGTTTCCACGTGTTTCCATATTTTTTCTGTATTTTCATTACTTTTCTAAAACGTTTCCAATTTTAAGCATACCGAAATGGTACTCTGAAATGATATTTTGCTCCTTGACAATGGACTCCACAAAATTAATCAATTACAATATGTGATCTAACAAATTGTTTGGGTTGGTTCTTATTAGGCGAGATGGGTTGGTTCTAAGTCGATCCTAAGGAAATACGATCGGATCAAATCCAACTTGTAAAAACCAAAAAATTGATTTTCTTGTTATGTTGCAATGGAAAACTGGTTCAAAGCTTTTCAACCCTAGTAGCATGAGTCCAAAAACTTCTTGTACATGAACTGCACGGAAACCCTTGGTACGACACTAGCTAGTGACAACAATCAAAGAGGACTATTGATGATGATGAAACAACTATTTCAATTTCCTTTTTCTTTTCAATGCATCTATTTTAGATTCGATAGCATGCCTCACACATAACTTATCCAAAGCATCGAAGCTGGCAAAGTTAGCAATCATCTGCAACGGCTGCTAGGACGATCTGGATTTGGTAATTTGATCAATGAGTTTAGAAGATTGTCAATGAGAAGTAGAAATTAGGAGAAACAACAAGAAGCTCTGAGATGGATCAATATTTTGCTTTGATACCAATTTATGAAGGACCAGAGGAGGAGGAGAAAGAAAGGAGTTATAAAACTCTCACTGAATGATGAGATAATATAGATTTTAGAATAAATTATATTGACACCCCTTGATGTTTCATAAGTGTCATAGAGACCGCAATTGGAAAATTAAAGGGATTCGCTTTGACTTACCCGTAAGGGTAGTCAAATGAGAGTCAATAATTCCAAAGTCATGAAATTGCATGTCTAAAATATCTAGAATAGATTTGATATATGGAAAAAAATCTAAAGCCGTGATTAAATGTTATAGACACCTATTTAGAGAATATTTATTTGACTAGGAGTGTTTACTAATTTTAATAGAAAACTCTAATTAGGAAATTACCTATTTTGATAGGAAGTTTGATCTATTAATATTGATGTAATCCTTCTTATTTCACTAAGAGTGATATTAATGAAATTGTTCCTTTGTGGAGAATTTATGTTTCTTGATCTCACTTTTCTTCCGACATAAAGATAATATTATTGTAAGGAAAACTCTATTATCTCATTATTTTGTGGGCATATCTCACTTCTCTTTCAGCATACTATTGTCGGAAGGAATAGCATAGGCAGTAGGCCTTACCTTGCACTTTGTGCCGAGCCTCTAGACAAGTAACTAAATTTCATTTCGAAACGGTCAAAACATTTCTGTTTCCATAGAAACCGAAACTAATCATTGATTGAATATCAAAATTCCTATGTTTAAAGGTGTTTCGATAGGTTTCAAGGTGTTTCAGCATGTTTCGACCAATATTTTGATATGTTTCAAAACGTTACAATAACGTTTTCGTTTCCAAGATCACCGGAACTATGCATCGAAATAAAATTTTTATCCTTGGCTCCAGGTGAACTTATTCCTAGTGTCCATAAGAATCCTACCCCTGTACCTAGACCTCAAATCACCTAAACAATCTCAAAGGAAAAGCATATGCAAAACCCTTCTTCTAGCCAAAGATAAAATGACTTGGCATCATTTGCTCAACTTACAAACTGAGTGGGTCTCATTTAAGTATATTATATTTTGTCAACTTCCATATTGGTCACCGCTGACAAATAAAAACTACTTACGACACTGACTTTGTATCTCTCCAAATCTTACCTCTTCAATAAGACTACCAAAGACCACCCCACAACAAAGTCATTCTCCTAATCCCCCTACACAGTTCCATCCAATGATAACCGGTGTTCAGACAAAGTTCACTTCCACTTGTCAACAAAATGTTTCCGTTTCCCAATTTCCAAAGAACCTCTTCATTCAATGCTAAATTCCAAAGCCTGTTTCTGCACATTGCTAATTGCTGTGGCCAAAGTTTTCATCTTGAATCCTTTAAGTGCAAAATTGCCTCAAAATACAGAAGCAAACATCATAAGCATAGCAGTTTCGCCTGCTCACTGCACAAACTGTAACACTCATCAGCTTCCAAACAAAAATCTATTTGCATGCCACCCCCCATCATCCTGGCCTCCATCTTTTTAAAGCCTCCATTGCCATAATGAAACATGAACACAAACACCATCTTTACATCAAAATATCAATATTGGATACGATACTCACCGGATATTTATGGATACATATCAAAAACGCACCACACATATCCAATTATTACAAGATATTTCTTTATTTTTGGATACATCTTGAATATGGGTATCCAATATTAACATTCTTTGGATATGAAAACGAAAACACAAAGAAATATAAAATTTTCTATGTTAGTCTTTATCATTTCCACACAAATTCACATGCAATGATACACAAAGAAATCCATATGACTTTGAAGACACGGGGGAGTTTCTCAAGCATACTCCAATACCACATGTCAAAAGAATATCAAATGGGCTAACTACACCTATCTCTCAACAACAGCTACCCTTATAAGCAAATCAACGAGTAAAATGTTGGTATTCCTTTAATTGGTCATGTTCCCTTTGAGAGTATGCCATGATGAGAGAACCTATGCTTCATCGAAAGCAGAAAATTGTTTATTTTTCAAATTGGTATAAAAGAATATACTGAAAATTACATATGAAACCATCATGAACTAGTAAAAATAACAAGTACAGTTTAGTTTAGATGTATCCAGCCATTATCTGTATCCTATTTTTCTTGTTTTGGTTATATCACTGCATCTATAACATAGCATCTTAGTATCATATATCCGTATCTATGTTTCTTAGATGAAAAGTGATAGAGGGTGCAATCCCTTTCTAAAGTCCCCTAAAACTATTGGAAATCCCTAAAGATAACCCAGTAACTAGAATTGAGAATCTCCCCACAGAAAATACAAGCCTCTATCCACTTCTTATATTTGGGCTAGAGCCCGTACTTTTTACCATAAAGCAAATGATGTCTTTGAAAAGAAAAGGAAGGGCTTAAAAATCAAAAACTTGTCTCCAAAAGGAAAAGATATGCAAAGTGTATAATCAGCAAACTAATCAACAATAAACAAGAATAGGACTTACTTAAATTTAAACTTGTTTTACAGGGTACAAGTAGCCTCACTTTTAAAACCAAACACATTTGGGAATACAAACACGCGAGGGAGAGAGGCGAGACGAGGGTGGGTTTCCATTTATTAAAGAAAATGACATTATTTATGAAAAGTTTCATAAGCATTTGTATCAACTATCACATCTGAAAATAATAAATAGTGAAGTCCTGCACTAGTAATAACTAGCTTACATTATATTGTAATGTCACAATATCATTTAAAAATGAAACAAAAACTAATTAATAATTTATGAACTCTATCCTAGATAATGCAATAGGATTATCATTCTATATCCTACACCAGTTCTATAATGATATATCCAATGTTCTATGAGAGAACCTCCATATCTTCAACAGCAATAGCAACACTTATCGTAATTTCAAAGCATGTTTCGATATTAATAAATTAATTAAGCATTACATAATTACGAAATCATGGCTTTGTCGAGGGCATTCAACAGAGAGAAAAGAACATGATAGCAGAACTCAATTTCTGTACATGTTTTAATAGCTCAAAGATAGTTATGAACTTATGACAGAGCGATAACACAAATTCGCTCCTCTCATTTGCATGGCTTCCACCTACAGTTCCTAACTCAACACAATAATTCATCTTAAAACACTGAAAATTTAAAACCATGTTATGGAGGAAGTAAAAAGCAATCATATCAATTCTTCACTATCGCAGTGCCCCTTTAGATTTTTAATAGCAAAGCTTTTTATAGAATACAATTGATGACCTCATCAAAAACATATTGAAGGATGAAAAATGAGTAGTGATACTCATCAGATGAAAGGACCAATCATCATTAGAGAATCCGTTGATGGAGAATACCTTCCCAACCGAGTAAAACTTGGCTGGTTGGATTTGGTTATGCCATGTCTAACAAAAAAAGAGAAAGAAGAAAAGGAAAAGGAGAGGGAGGGAGGGAGAACCTTGATGTTTTCACAGGATGATATACAATTTGTTATGTACATGTGTATGAATTCAGTGGGAAGTTCGACGGCCTGAGTAAGCCTGTTCACAACTTCCATCGAATGAAGACTCATGTCCATACTGACAAGTACTGTGAAGTATCTGCAGTCACCCAAAGAAAAATTCAGGTCAGAATATGTCCACGTTTGTGAAAAAGAGTAGTAAACAAATGAAACATGAACATACTCTGCAATTTCAGGCGAATTCACCAACTTAATGAGAACTTCAACTGCTATGACAGGATTGTTCTCCACCAGTTCCTGATAGCAAAACGTAAAAGCCTCTAAGAAGCATACATCCGTTATTATAAGAATCCAAAATAGAGTTGTAGAATTACTTACTGGTAGTTTTCTTGGTGTTAGTCCACAGTGATATACAAGCTTTGGGTCATTAGCCAGCTCCACCAAGAATTGCTGGAAAATCAAACACAAGAAAAATAAAATCAGCCAATAGATCTAATACGATCAAGTATCAACTTTCAACATGGAAGGCAAAGGCTTCCAAATTATTTGGAGGGACAAAATATATACTTCCAAAACAAAAAGTTTGATTCAGTACGAAATAATATGAAAGGAGAATTTTCACAAAAACTATCTCCCCATGGCATCTCACCCTAATTACCGGTAGAAAAAAAATTTCTAATGGTTGAAATCTAAAAATCTTAGATTCTAGGTTTAGAGTGGAGAAGAGATGAGAGAGGAGAAAAGAAAATGAAGAGACTAGAAAATAAGCTTAAGGAGAATGAGAGTTAATCTATCTCTCCTCTCATCACCCATATTTATATTAACTCATAATAAATACAGATTACAATAATACTCTTAATTAAATAAAATGATATTCTACACTCCCCTTCAAGTTTGGAGCATAGATATCTTTCATGTCCAACTTGCATACATCTGAATGAAAAATTAGACTATTAAACCCCTTAGTAAACACAATTAGCCTAAATAGGCTAATTGTTCCTTGACCGTCACAAAAGACATACAAATCAACCCATCATTTAACTTCTCTTTAATGCAGTGTTTGTCAATCTCAATCTGCTTTGTTCTGCCATGCTAAACTGAGTTATGAGCAATATTTATGGCAACCTTATTATGACAATACTAACGCATAAGTTCACCATTAGAGACACTCGAGTATTTTGTTAAGATTTTCGGCCACATAAACTCATAAATACCATGAGACATAGCCATGTATTCTGTATCTATACTAGATCTAACCACCACTACTTTCTTCTTACTCCGCCAAATAACTAGATTTCCTCCAATAATGGTACAGTAACCTGTAGTAGACCTTCTATCCTTAATGATAAACTTTGGGATAAAGTTTTTTTTAAGGAGAATGAAATGTTATGTGCCTATTTTTATATATAATTTTAGATGTAGTTGTTAGTGGTTATTAAGTTAATGTGCTAGTGCGGTGATGCTAGTGGGTAGTTTTTTAGGTAGTTATTTAGATGGTGGGATGATGGGTATGGAAGTTATCTTTATGGCTATTTTTAATTTGTATGTAAAGAGCTCATTGTGAATGAAATGAAGAGGTTAAATGTGAGATAGACTTTATTATGAAAGGCTATATATATATTAAAAATGTGCACATAACATTTTTCCAATCTATATCTGTGAAAGTCTCTTAATCTCAAATTATCTTGCTTTGAAAACAATATTCCTTTATTTAGAGATGATTTGAGATACCTCAATATACGATGAACTGCCTCTTGAAGAGAAACTCGAGGAGCATGCATAAATTAAGTAACAACACTCACCACATATACTATGTCTTGGCGAGTGTAAAAAAGGTATATAAGTCTCCCAATAAGCCTCTAATATCTTTCTCTATCAACTTGATCATCTTCATCACTTCTCAATCTATGGTTTGTCTCAATAGGCCAGTGTACAAGTCTATAACCTAGCATGACAATTTCCTTTAAGAGATCAAAGATATAATTCCTCTGTGATATGAAAATGTATTTATCTAATCCGACCACTTCAATCCCTAGAAAATAGCATAAAAGCTCCAAATCCTTGATCTCAAATTCTTTCACGAGATAGACTTTCAATTTGGACACTTCCTCCATATCATCACCCGTGAGTATAATATCATCAACATATCTATAAGAACTAAGATCTTATCATTCCCTCATTTGATGAAGATCATGTGCTCTGTATGACTCTTCTTGTACCCAAACTTAATCATTGCCTTATAAAATCTATCAAACCAAGCTCTAGGAGACTGTTTTAGTCCATAAAAAGATTTTTTCAACTTACATATTTTTCCCTCTATAGCTAGAGAAGAAAAAACTAAAGGTATATCCATGTACACTGCATCCTCTAAGTTCAATGAAAGAATGCCTTCTTTACGTCCAGTTGTTGTAAATCACACCCCAAATTGACAGCACAAAGAAGGATGACACAAATGGATTAATCTTTGCCATAGCAGCACATGTCTCTTAATAGTCAATGTCAATTGTCTGAGTAAACTCCTTAGCTACCATTATTGCTTTGTATCTATTCACTGTACCATCTACATTCTGCTTGACAATGAACACCCACTTACAACCTACTAATTTTGTCTCAAGTAGAAAAGACATAAGTTCTCAGGTTTCATTCTTTCTCAGAGCTCTCATTTTTGCTACCAATGTCTGTTGTCTACTTGGGTTTGCAAGGACTTCATTTCAACTATGAAGAAGAGATATAGAAGATAAAGACGAAACAAAAGCACAATAAGAGGAAGACAAAGAGTCATAAGAAACAAATTTAGAAATAAAATGTTAGGTACAAATTCGAACTTCTTTTTCAATAGCAAAAAGTAAAGAACTATCATCAACATAATTACTATAAAGAGGTTCATCTATTTTAATAAGATAGAAATGGCACACTCAGGTGACCACAATAAGGGTTGAGATTGATCTAAAAATTTGATCCAACAGTTTGTAAATTGCAATTATTTGTGCCAGATGAATGATCTAGATTAATCTAAAAATTTGATCCAACGGTGTACAATCATTTACCAAAAAATAAA
>CAUOFW020001401.1:0-97795 GCA_963454935.2 Ilex paraguariensis
TTTTACTTGCATATTTCTCAAAACACAAACCACCAAATTTTAAATCACAATATTTTCCAATTTTCCTTTTCACAAATCACTTCCGAAAACACTTGACCTTTCCTTCCATGAGGAGATGACCTTGGAATACTCATTGCAACAAAAAAATGACATTGAAAGACTCCCTCTATGCTTGGGGAGGAATTTTACATGCACACACACTTTTTTGTTCATCTACACATGATTTTCCGCATTTCTCGCATCGAACTCAAGGGAGATTGACACTCACCAATCTCTATAAGCCATATATATACATAATTTGGGTTTGAAGTTTGGTGATTAGGAAAAATAATTAAGCATTTTTGATGCCGTTGCTAGGGAAAGCTAGGTGTCGAATTCGAAGGTGATTTGGGGACAACAGAGGTAAGTCCCGTGATTCTCATCACGGGTTGAGGTATGTTGCTCCTTTGTACATATTTGTGTATACTCTATTTTCAATTGTAAGTAGTGTTTTTGCATGTGGGGAAGTGATAATCAAAATAGACTAGTGAGACATGCCCTAGGACCAAATATGAATGTTGACCAAGACCCACCTAAGGATGTCAGAGACAAATTTGGGGATGATGGTGCCAATAATCTAAGGGGCGGGGGAGTGCAAAACCCTCGAGTGCCAAATGAAATTTCCCCCTCCAAGAAATGAAGTTAATAATCTTCTTATTAATCCTCCAGCGAGATCAATGAGAGATTATCTCCAACCTACTCGAAGCACCACCCCCTCATGCATACTTCTACACATGCAAGCGCATGGTTTCTTAGAAAAACCGGGCATGTTACAATTACTTTCTCAATCCCATGGAGTGGAACGAGAAAATCCTTACCTACACATTAAGGAATTTGAGGAAATAGTTGAAACATTCATTACATATCATGCCATGGAAGACATAGCATGCATGAAATTATTTCCCTTCTCCCTCAAGGACAATTCAAAAACTTGGTTGAACTCATTAAAACCCCGCTCGATAAGTTCTTGTGCACAAATGTAATCCGAATTTATAAATAAATTTTTTCCATTGCCCAAGCTGACTGCTCTTAAGAAACAAATTCAAAATTTTTTGAAAAAACCAAATGATCAGCTCTATCAATGTTGGGATAGATACAAGGACTTGTTACACTCCATTCCATATCATGGATTTGAACTATTGCAATTGGTGAGTTTTTTTTATGAAGGAATTACACCGGGCCATCAAAAATTCATCGACATGATGTGCAATGGAGAGTTTCTAGGTAAGGATCCCGATGAAGGCCTTGAGTACTTTAACACATTGGCAAAAAATGCCAAGTCTTGGGATTCCACGAATTCCACCGATGTGCCAAGGTGTTCTTCTGGTAGGTAACCAAGTGGAGGGGGGATGTATAACTTGTGTGATTAAGAAGACTTGCTTGCTAGAATAATAAAATTGTCTCGCAAGGTGGAGAGTCTAGAGGTGAATAGGAGGCATGAGGTGTCAAATATCACAAAGGCGGTGGAGTCTTGCTCAATATGTGAGAGTGTTGAGCATTCTATTTTGGAGTGCCCAAACATTCCGGCACTCAAAGAGGTATATCATGAGTAAGTGAATGCTTTTAACCAAAGTAGGCAATCATTCTCTCCACACTCTAACACATATAATCCGGGATGGAGCAACCACCAGAACTTTAGTTGGAGTATCAAGAGAAGACCACATTCACACGCCCCTTTGGTACTTATGCCTATAGCTGAATGTCATTTGGTTTGTGCAATGCCCTAGGAACTTTTCAAAGATGTATGATGGGGATATTCCACAATATGGTAAAAAATATCGTGGAGGTCTTCATAGATGACTTTTCAGTGTTTGGAGACTCGTTTGACGGATGTTTGGAAAATTTGGAGAGAGTTCTAGAGAGATGTGAGGAGAAAAATTTGGTGCTTAATTGGGAAAAGTGCCACTTCATGGTAACACAAGGGATTGTGCTTGGACATATTGTTTCCATAAAGGGAATCAAAGTAGACAAATGTAAAATGGAAGTAATTTTCAACTTACCCAATCCAAAGGTCATCAAAGACATCAGGTCATTTCTTGCCCATATAGGTTTTTATCGTTGTTTCGTGAAGGATTTTAGTGAATTGGCATGACCTTTGACAAATTTGATAGCAAAGGATGTCCCCTTCGTGTGGTCAGATGATTGTGAGGCATCTTTCAAAAAACATAAAAACATGTTCACTTCACCTCCAATCATATGACCACCCAAGTGGGAACTACCATTTGAGTTCATGTGCGATGCGACTGATTACGTGGTCAGCACAGTTCTAGGTCAAAGGGAAGACAAAAGGCCATATGTAATATGCTATGCCAACAAAACTCTAAATGAAGCACAAATGAATTACACTACCACTGGAAAAGAGTTGCTAGCTGTAGTGTTTGCATTGGATAAATTTAGGTCATATATAATTGGTTTAGCTATTGTAGTTTACACTGATCACTCTACATTGAAGTATTTGTTGTTTAAGCAGGATGCTAACCCGAGACTCATTAGATGGATCCTCCTCTTTCAAGAATTCAACCTGATCATCAAGGAAAAGAAAGGAGTCGAGAATGTGGTGGCGGATCATATGTCATGGCTTGTTGTCTAAGACACCAAAGAGCACATCCCTATCCCTAATTTTTTCCCTGATTAGCATTTATTTTCTATCCATTCATTTTTTCTGTGGTATGCTGATATTTGCAATTTTCTTGCCACAGAACAAATACCCCCACATTGGAGCTTGGAAGCTAAGAGAAGATTCATGGTGGATGTAAAGTATTTCTACTTTGACAACCCATACTTGTTCAAATATTGCCCTGATCAAGTCATTGATTAGCACAAAATATTGCATATTATATATGCCTTTTATCCCATTTTATACTTGCTTTTGTTGTTAATTTAGGGAGAAATTTGACTAAGCTACCTTTTAATGAAGTTTTGTGTGAATGTAGGTGAAGAGTTGTAAATAACTTGAGTTAAGTCCCCATTGTAGTGCTTAAAAACAATGGAGATGAGGGGATAGCTTAAAGGAAGATTTGGAAGGCGAAGAAACCAAGAAAAAAAAAATTGGATGAAAACCTTACAAAAGGTTTTGTCTACTGGAATAAACCTTTCAAAAGGTTTGCATCAACCTTCCAGAAGGTTTGGGTCACTATATAGCTTTTTATCCTTGCCTTGCATAAACCTTCCGGAAGGTTTTGCCCATAACTCCAAACATCCTACAACCCAAGCTCTACAACTTCGGAGTCCCACCTATGATTCTTCACTTTTCCCCTAACATCTCTTACACACATACATGCCTCCCCTTGCCTAAGGTTGGACTTTGGAGGTCCAAGCATTTATGAGGAAGAGAGAGAAGAGGGAAGCCTAGGAAGTTGCAAGCTAGGCTTGTCCAAGCCTATCAAAGCCATCAACTTAGAACCCATTGATGGGAAGCCTCTCACACAGGCTGTAGGACCTCCATAGATGAAAATGAAGGGAGGACTTGACATTTTTACAGCATTGTAGAGAGAAGAACCTAATGAGGAAGACATAGTTTTAGAGAGAGATGTTAGATTTTTGCATTTCCTTTACCCATTTTACTTGTAATCTGTTTTAAGACTCTTGTAAGCTTCATTTATTGCACTTAATGTCATTTATTTCAATTATATTGCAAGTTTAGTCAAGTATCTTTCAATCTACCATTGTTACATTGAAGTTTTTCACTTCAAGCTTTTAAAATGGGTATTAAATGCACTTTTTCATAGTTTAACTTTTCTTGCATTAATTCAAGTTCCAATCTTCATTTTTTCACAATGTCTCTTTACTTTATGTATGATCTTGCATTAAATATGAGTTGCTAAGCTTTAAGTTGGCTAATCCAAGGGAGAATTCGTCTTGGGTATGCTAAATCAACTCTTTTCCATTCCTTGTCGTAGTATAAGATGGTTTAATTTGACTAGGTTGAGTGTGGACGTGGTTGTGAGTTTTTGATACACCGTAGACTTCACGGGATATGCTTGAATCCTTACCTCCATTTTAGTCCTTCGCTTCCTACGAATCAATCAAATGTCTGGGCACCATTGGAAGATTGTCTTAAGTTGATTTGGCATTCCCATTGGAATCACCTCTTTGGATTAGCCAAAACTTGTTTCCATTTCTTTTCATCATGAACACAACTCACCAAAACACATATTCAAAAGATTTTTACACTTTTCTATTTTCACAAAATCATCTTGAACACAATTCACCTTCCTTCCCTGAAGAGACGACCTTGGAATACCAATTCCAAGTAAAACACGGCACTTGAAAAGTCTCTACGCTTGAGGAGCACTTTTGTACACACACACACACATATTTCATTCACACACCCATTTTTCCATTTCTCGCATGATATCTGAGGGAGAGTGACACTCACCTAACCGTATAAGCCGCATACACATTATCAGAATCATGGTCAGAAATTAGGAATGACAGAATAAGTCAAGCATTTTTGGCGTCGTTGCCAAGGAAGGCAAAACGTTGAATTAAGAAGGTGATTTCGGACAACGGAGGTAAGTCTCGTGAATTCTCAACATGGGTCGAGGTATGTTGTTCCTTGTATATACTTTTGTTTAATTATTTTTTCATTTTTAGATATTGTTTTGTATGTGGGGACGGGATGACCAAAATAGATTGGTTAGACTACCCCGGCCTCGACATGAATATTGAACAAGACCTACCCGAGGATGCCGGTGACAACTTTGAGGATTTAGGTGCCAATGCTAATGTCCCACGGGGAGGAGGAGTGTAAGAACTTAGAATGACAAATCCTAGAATGCACTTTCCTCCTAGGAATGAAGGAAACAACATCCTAATTGATCCTCTAGCGAGGTCAATTCAGGATTATCTCCAACCCACTCGTAGCACCACTCTCTCATGCATTCTCTTACCGGTTCTGTAACACCCCACATTTTCTTTTATATATGTATATAGATATATAGTAAATAATTGTGGTAAAAAAAAATGGATATATGTAGTGATGTGTGTTTGAATTTGGTAGATTGGAAAATTAGAGATTTTTTTTAGTGAAAATAATAGTTGAAATTTGGTTTTAATAAGTGAAAATATGAAATTTTAGGTCCTAGAACTTGTATTAAATAGGTTTGGTGTAGAAATATGTGTTGGAGAGGTTTGGGATGGATTTGGTTGGCTTAGGAATGGATTGAAAATGGAAAAGGGACGAAGACAGGCTGTGAACAGTGTACGTGAACAGTGCACTGCTGCAACTTCAAGCTCGATTTAGACCTTGATTCAGTCAATATCTCTCAAAACTCAAAACATGAAAGTTTTAGAGCTCTTTCGTATCATTCCATAGCATCTTAAATCATCTAAATTGGAGCTTGGATGAGAGAGTTATGCTCAGATAACGAAACGATGTCAAAATAGTCCAATTAGCTTCATTTTGTATTGAATGTCTCCATTTGCATCCTAAATCAAAATATAAGAATAATGAGTACTTTTAGGCTTCAAATAAGTATAAAAGGCTTTAAGAAACACCCTTTATCACCATTTATTTGCAAACATCGCAAAACTTCATTAATACCCGATTCGGATGGATAAAATAGAAACTTTAGTGTTTCGGGTGTATGTTGACTTGGGTTTTGAGATAAATCATAAAAATAAATATTTTTAGATTAAAATAACATTAAAAATGAATCCAGAATGTCGACAAACCTTAGGGTAGTCATATGGATCAAATTGGAGATTCTTAATAGCAAAATCGTAAATTTAGAGAAACCCAAAATAGCCTGTGAACAGTATTTTTCAGGGCTGCTATGTTTTAAACTCATTTTCATCTCATTTTCTTCACTCCCCTGACACCCCCACACCTCTTGAAACCCTAGAGAGCATTAGAGAAGAAGAAAAGAAGGGAAAAACAGGAGATTCAAGGGTGATTCAAGATCAAATATTCTTGTTCTTCACACCAAAGCTAAGGATTCAAGGTAGGGGTTTTCTCTCATTCACTTACATTGAGGCTAGGGTATTTATATATGTATGTTTTGGCTATCAATGGTATATATATGCTATGGAATCATCCTCTCTTAGGCTTTTTGCAAGGATTACATGTTTTGAACAAAGTAGGGTTTAATACCCATGAAATCTCCTTTCTAGTTTTAAAACCCTAATTTTTGGAGAGTGATGTATTTCTTTCCTAAATGCTTTCTTTATTATGGATTTTGAAACCTTAGTGCTTTGTGTTGAGTAGAAAAATGATGTTATTGTGATCTCATGTATTTTTTTAGTTGGTTGTGGAATTGTTATATGATATATTTTGGGGATTTTGGATAGATGCTTGTAAATTGAGATAAATGTTGGAATTGTATGTTTGGTTGGGTTGTTTGTGATGCACATGAGTGAGAGGTTCTTTGTAAGGATGCTCACCCCTTCCCAAGAGGTTCCCGGTAAGGATGCTTGGAAAATAATGTAGTGATTGGTGAGAGGTTCCATGTAAGGATGCTCATCCATTTTCAAGAGGTTCCTAGTAAGGATGCTTGAGAATCAAAGGTGACCTAAAGGGGGGTGAAGGTTACCACAAAGTATGCCACCTACCGAAAGAATTGTTGATAATTGGTTATGACAATTAATGGTTATTATTTGCATGTGGTGCTTGTTTATTCATTTAAGTAATGTTTTTAAATAAACTTGAGATCCTTTTTAAATGTCAATGTTTTATTTCAAATTATGTATCTATGTTATGTTAAAATTGAGACCACCATTTTAAATGCTTTTCTAAACCTTGTATGGGTTTGAGAGAATTTTTCTACAGAGCTTCGTGCTCATCCCCTATCGCTAACATTTTTCAGATTACCCGCTTGAGGAGGAGGACGTAAGGGTCGAGGAGCCCGCTACTTGGGAGACTCCACTGGACGGGAGTGTGGATCCCGAGGTGGACGCATAGAGTGACTTCCTTTTTTTTTGTACTAGACTAGGACATTCTTTTGGAATATTGTGTAGTCTAGCTTCTTTTGTTTATTTCGCTGCGCTTCTTTAATTAATTTTTGAGATGTAATAGCCATGACTTGGGCTTATTCTTTTGGATAATGTTGTAAATATTCATGGATGACAAATGAAGTCTTGTTTCTTAAGGGATTATATTAGTGCTCTCATGATATGAATGGTTTTAGAATGTAATGCCGTCTAGGGTGTGTTTTGGGGCGTTACAAAGTTGGTATCAGAGCTTAGGCTTTAGGTCTTACATGGGAGCTGTAGGTTATGGAATCACCTCTAGAGCTTTAGGATTAGGGTGAATCAAATCCTTGAGTGAAATTTTATACACGTTCTATGCCTTAGCTTAACCTAATATTTAGGATGTCCTGTACATCCATGAACTAAGTTGTGAATTGATGTGTAGGATGAACGGCGAACAAGGACGGGGACGCAGACGTGGGCGTGGCCATGAAGGTCAAGCGAATCCACCACCACCACCACCTCTGAATGCCATGCAAGGCATTTACCAATGCTTGAGGGAGCTCACCACTTTGGTACAAAACCAAAATGGTAACAACAACCACAATGGTGGAGCTCATTCTCTCGCTCAAGTATCGGGCAATGGGAACGGAGACCGAAGGATGATAGCTCTTTAGAAATTCTTAAGACAACGACCACCCAATTTCGAAGGGAGCTCCAATCCTTTGGAGGCGGATAGATGGATCCACCGAGTGAAGAAGATCTGTGACGGCATGGGAGTTGCCAAGGAGTTGAGAGTTGGTTTGGCGACCTACCTATTTGAGGGGGAGGCCAACTATTGGTGGGATGACATAAAGAGGAGAAGGGTCACCGACACACTCACTTGGGAAGAGTTTGATCAACTTTTTCAAGATAAGTACTTTCCTGAATCGGTCAGAGACCGAATAAAGGTGGATTTTCTTACACTACGACAGGGTAGTATGATCGTGGCTGAGTATGAGAGTTCTCCCGTTATGCTACAGAATTTATATCTAATGAGGCCGACAGGGCCAAGCGCTTTGAGCAGGGTCTAAGGCCGATCATTAGGGAGAAGTTGGTGGCTCTCAGGATCCGTGATTTTGGGGACTTGGTGGACAGAGCTGCACTAGTAGAGAGAGACATAGAGGATAGCCAGCAACGACAGGGCTTCTCGAGAGGAGGTCCGATTCGGACGGGTGCTAGCACTAGTGGGGCACAGAGACCGACACCATACCGTCGCCCAGACCAGACAGGTGGACAGCGACTTTTGACAGCCCGAGGAGAGGGAGACACTCAGACTAGAGCCGATATTACCCCACGATCCTGCTTTGCATGCGGAGGTGTGAGACATATTCGAATGCATTGCCCAATTTTTCCACCTCAGATGCCTATCCAGACCGCCAGACAGGTACCAGCAGCCCAACCACCACCACCAAGGCCTGCACCGCAATGACCGATACAAGCTCAAGCCCTCGGCGATGCCAACCAAGGGCGAGTATTTGCTTTGACTCAGCCGGAGGAGGACATTGCCAATGCCGTTGTGGAAGGTATCATCCTTATTTACAATTTTTGGGCCTGAATATTATTTGACCCCGGTGTAACCCACTCATTTGTACGCACGACATATGCACTTGATTTGGGATTAAGTTTCGCGAAGCTAGAGCATGTTATGAACATTAGCTTGCCCACAGGAGAACGGTTTGATACTAGCCGAGTTTACAAGGGTTACGTGCTTCGCATTGGGGAGCACGAATTGATTGTGGATTTGATTGCTTTAGAGATAAAGGGGTATGATGTGATTTTTGGGATGAACTTGTTGTCCGCTTTCCAGGCGATAATGGATTGTTTCCGCAAGTGGATTATATTTCAGTTGCCGGGAGGAGTCATTTTTAGTTTTGTGAATAATCGAGATTCTTCCCATCCATTTCCTACTATGGGTAGTAGATTCTTAAAAGTGGAATCGGGAATTCATTTGAGTTTCTTAGCTAGCTTGATGGGAGATGATAGGGATAAAATCCATACAGATGTAGTGTTAATTGTATCGGAGTTTTTGAATGTTTTTCTTGAGGAATTACCCTGATTACTGCCACATAGGAAAATTGAGTTCAAGATCGATCTCTATTCGGGAACCGAACCCATATCCATTGCTCCCTACCGGATGACACCTTTGGAGTTGAAGGAGCTAAGGAAGCAGTTGGATCACTTGTTGGCGATTGGGTTTATCTGTCTAAGCACTTCACCTTGGGGAGCCCCGGTCCTCTTTGTGAAGAAAACGGATGAGACTCTACGCTTGTGCACGGATTACCGGAGGTTGAATCGGGTTACCGTGAAGAATAAGTATCCGTTGCCAAGAATTGATGACTTATTTGACCAGTTGAAGGGTTCGAAGTATTACTCCATGATTGATCTTCGCACGGGGTATCATCAGTTGCGGATTAAGGAGGAGTATATTCCTAAGACTACTTTTCGTACCCGGTATGGTCATTTCGAGTATACGGTGATGCCGTTCGGATTGACTAATGCCCTCGCAGCCTTCATGGATTTGATGCACAGAGTCTTCCGGCCTTACCTCGATCAATTTGTCAATGTGTTTATTGATGACATATTAATTTACTCACAAACTCAGGAGGAACATACTCGTCATCTCTGTATTGTGCTACAAACATTGAGAGAACATAAGTTATATGTGAAGATGAGCAAGTGTGAGTTTTGGATGAAGGAAGTGAAGTTCCTTGGCCATGTTGTGTCTGACCAAGGAGTAGCGGTTGATCCCACAAAGATTGAGGCCGTGATGAAATGGGAACCACCGAAGAACGTAACAGAAGTATAGAGTTTTTTGGGTTTAGCCGACTATTATCGTAGGTTTATGGAAGGGTTCTCCAACCTTGTGATGCCGATGACTCGCCTTACAAAGAAAGGGGAGAAATTTTTGTGGACTCAAGCGTGTGAACTAGCTTTTCGCACCTTGAAGGAGAAGTTGACGACGACACCTATCCTCATTATTTCGAGTAGTGGGGAAGGCTATGATGTCTACACCGATGCTTCACTACGAGACTTGGGATGCGTTCTAATGCAAGGAGGGAAGGTAGTGGTGTATGGCTCGAGGCAACTCAATGTGCATGAGCAGAATTATCCCACACACGACTTGGAGCTGGCTGCGGTGGTATTTTCTCTTAAGTTGTGGAGATGTTATTTATACGGGTAGAAATTTCAAGTGTTCTCGGACCATAAAAGCCTCAAGTATATCTTCACATAGAAAGACTTGAATCTCTGGCAGAGAAGGTGGATTGAGTACTTGGAAGATTATGAGTTCACGCTCAACTACCATCTGGGGAAGGCCAATGTAGTTGCCGACGCTCTTAGCAGGAAGTCTTGGGGTGAAATCAATTTTCTTGCGATAAATAGGTGGAAAATGATTGATGCATTGGAGGAGTACGATCTATGGGTGGATGGACCAGAGTATCAACCATATCTATTCAACCTTGTAGTTCAATCGACCCTTCGGCGACGGGTAGTGGAGTTGCAATGCCTAGATTCAGAACTCGATTGGATTAGAGCCCGATTGGACAATGGAGAGGCGATTGAAGGATGGTCTTGGAAGAATGGAGAGTTGAGATATGAGGAGAAGCTATGTGTTCCCGATGATTCGTCCCTAAAGGAGGAGATACTAGGAGAGTGTCATCGCTCCAAGTTTGCTATCCACCCCAGTAGCACAAAGATGTATAGGGACATGAAGCGTCAATACTGGTGGAGGGGAATGAAGCGAGATGTGGCCAAGTATGTGGCAAAATGTGCAGTGTGCCAGCAGGTGAAGATTAAGCATCAAAGGCCAGGAGGAGTCCTATAGTCTTTGCCTATTCCAGAGTGGAAGTGGGATCACATCACCATGGACTTCGTGTCGGGTTTATCACGGACGTCGCGCGGGCATAATGTAGTGTGGGTCATTGTGGATAGACTCACCAAGTCCGCTCATTTTTTGGGTATGAAGACCACGGATACATTCGAGACTTTGAGCCAGCTGTATATCCGTGAGATAGTGAGGTTACACGGCGTTCCGCTCTCGATTGTGTCGGATCGTGACTCTAGGTTTGTGGCGAGATTCTGGCAGAGTCTACAACAAGCGATGGGGACGGAGTTACACTTCAGTACGACTTTTCATCCCTAAACGGATGGCCAATCCGAGAGGGTGATACAGATTGTGGAGGATATGTTACGCGCTTGCGCGTTGGACTTCAAGGGGAGTTGGAGCGACCACTTACCGTTGGTGGAGTTTGCTTACAACAACAGCTATCAAGAAAGTATTGGGATGACATCGTATGAAGCATTGTATGGAAGACCATGCCGATCACCGATGTGTTGGTTAGAAGCCGGCGAGAGTAGTTTGTTTGGACCGGACATTGTTCGAGAAACTACGGAGAAGATTCAACTCATCCGAGAGAGGATACGGATGGCGCAAAGTAGACAGAAGAGCTATGCGGACCACAGACGAAGACCCTTAGAATTCAAGGTGTGAGACTACGTATTTCTCAAGGTGTCACCCAAGAAAGGCGTGTTTCGATTTGGCAAGAAGGGGAAGTTAGCGCCAAGATATACCAGACCGCTTGAGGTAATCAAAGTGGTAGGCAAGGTGGCATATCAACTTCGACTACTAGCCTAGCTATCCGGAGTACATGAAGTGTTCCACGTGTCCATGTTGAGAAGGTGTCACTCGGATGCAACTCCAGTCGTGAACTTGGAGGAGATTGAAATTCAAGACGGAGCAACCTACGAAGAACAACTGGTAGAAATTATCGACGCCCAGGAAAAAGTGCTTCGCAACTAAGTTATCAGATTGGTGAAGGTTTTGTGGCAACACCATGGAGTGGAGGAAGCTACATGGGAACTGGAGCAAGAAATGCGGGAGAAGTATCCATATTTGTTCGCTACTTGAGGTAAGTTTCGAGGACGAAACTTTCTTTATGGGGGGTGGATTGTAACACCCCGCATTTTATTTTATATATTTATATAGATATATAGTAAATAATTGTGGTAAAAAAAATGTGGATATATGTAGTGATGTGTGTTTGAATTTGATAGATTGGAAAAGTAGAGATTTAAAATGTTAGTGAAAATAATAGTTGAAATTTGTTTTAATAAGTGAAAATATGAAATTTTAGGTCCTAGAACTTGTATTAAATAGGTTTGGTGTATAAATATATGTTGGAGAGGTTTGGGATGGATTTGGTTGGCTTAGAAATGGATTGGAAATGGAAAAGGGACGAAAACAGACTGTAAATAGTGCACGTGAACAGTACACTGCTGTAACTTCAAGCTCGATTTAGACCTTGATGCAGTCAATATCTCTCAAAACTCAAAACATGAAAGTTTTAGAGCTCTTTCATATCATTCCATATCATTTTGAATCATCTCAATCGGAGCTTGGATGAGAGAGTTATGCTCAGATAACGAAACAATGTTGAAATAGTCCAATTAGCTTCGTTTTGCATTTAATGTCTCCATTTGCATCCTAAATCAAACTATAAGAATAATGAGTACTTTTAGGCTTCAAATAAGTATAAAAGGCTTTAAGAAACACCCTTTATCACCTTTTATTTGCAAACATCGCAAAACTTCATTAATAGCCGATTCAGATGGGTAAAATAAAAACTTTAGTGTTTCGGGTGTATGTTGACTTGAGTTTTGAGATAAATCATAAAAATAAATGTTTTTAGGTTAAAATAACATTAAAAATGAATCCGGAACGTCGACAAACCTTAGGGTAGTCATATGGATCAAATTGGAGATTCTTAGTAGCAAAACCGTAAATTTGGAGAAACCCAAAACAACCTGTGAACAGTGTTTTTCGGGGCTGCTATGTTTTAAACTCATTTTCATCTCATTTGCTCTCATTTCCTTCACTCCCCTGACACCCCCACACCTCTTGAAACCCTAGAGAGCATTAGAGAAGAAGAAAGGAAGGGAAAAACAAGAGATTCAAGGGTGATTCAAGATCAAATATTCTTGTTCTTCACACCAAAGCTAAGGATTCAAGGTAGGGGTTTTCTCTCATTCACTTACATTGAGGCTAGGGTATTTATATATGTATGTTTTGGCTATCAATGATATATATATGCTATGGAATCATCCTCTCTTAGGCTTTTTGTAAGGATTACATGTTTTGAACAAAGTAGGGTTTAATACCCATGAAATCTCCTTTCTAGTTTTAAAACCCTAATTTTTGGAGAGTGATGTATTTCCTTCCTAAATGCTTTCTTTATTATGGATTTTGAAACCTTAGTGCTTTTTGTTGGGTAGAAAAATGATGTTATTGTGATCTCATGTATTTTCTTAGTTGATTGTGGAATTGTTAGATGATATATTTTGGGTATTTTGGATAGATGCTTGTAAATTGAGATAAATGTTGGAATTGTATGCTTGGTTGAGTTGTTTGTGATGCACATGAGTGAGAGGTTCCTTGTAAGGATGCTCACCCCTTCCCAAGAGGTTCCCGGTAAGGATGCTTGAAAAATAATGTAGTGATTGGCGAGAGGTTCCATGTAAGGATGCTCATTCATTTTCAAGAGATTTTTGAAAAGGATGCTTGAGAATCAAAGGTGACCTAAAGGGGGGTGAAGGCTACCACAAAGTATGCCACCTACCGAAAGAATTGTTGGGAATTGATTATGACAATTAATGGTTATTATTTGTATGTGGTGTTCGTTTATTCATTTAAGTAATGTTTTTAAATAAACTTGAGATCTTTTTAAATGTCAATGTTTTATTTCAAATTATGTATCTATGTTATGTTAAAATTGAGACCAACCATTTTAAATGCTTTTCTAAACCTTGTATGGGTTTGGGAGAATTTTTCTACAGAGCTTTGTGCTCACCCCCTATTGCTAATATTTTTTAGATTACCCGCTTGAGGAGGAGGACGTAAGGGTCGAGGAGCCTGCTACTTGGGAGACTCCACTGGACGGGAGTGTGGATCCCGAGGTGGATGCATGGAACGACCTCCTTTCCTTTTGTACTAGACTAGGACATTCTTTTGGAACATTGTGCAGTCTAGCTTCTTTTGTTTATTCCGCTGCGCTTCTTTAATTAATTTTTTAGATGTAATAGCCATGACTTGGGCTTATTCTTTTGGATAATGTTGTAAATATTCATGGATGGAAAATGAAGTCTTGTTTCTTAAGGGATTATATTAGTGCTCTCATGATATGAATGGTTTTAGAATGTAATGCCGTCCAGGGTTTGTTTTGGGGCATTACAGGTTGAAGCCCATGCCTTCCTAGTCAAGCCTAGAATGTTACAACTACTTCCTTAATTCCATGGAATTGAAAGAGAGAATCCTTATTTGCACATTAAGGAATTTGAGGAAATAGTTGCAACCTTCCTCACCAATCATGACATGGAGACATAGCTCACCTAAAATTGTTTCCCTTTTTCTTAAGGACAAAGCCAAAACTTGGTTAAATTCCTTGAAGCCTCGATCCATAATCTCTTGGACACAAATGCTTTCCGAGTTTTTGAACAAATTCTTTTCGGACAAGCCTAATGAGAGATTTTATCAATGTTGGGATCGCTACAAGAAATTGCTACAATCCATTCCACATCATGGTTTTGAATCATGATAATTGGTGAGTTTCTTCTACAAAGGGATTGCACCTGGCCATCGACAATTCATAGACATGGTGTGCAATAGGGAGTTCTTAAACAAGGATTCCGATGGGGCCCTAGACTACACTTTAGTACATTGACACAAAATGCGCAATCTGGGGATATCATGGATCCCACTAATGTACCAAGGTCTTCTCTGGGTAGTAATCAACCAAGTGGGGGAGAGATGTATTACTTAAGGGACTGGGAAGACTTGTTTTCCAAAATCACCAAATTTTCTAGGAAAGAAAAGATTCTTGAGGTCAATAGGAGACATGAGGTGTCCCACATTTCTAAGATCGAGGAGTTTTGTTCTATCTGTGAGAGTGTTGAGCATTCCATATTGGAGTGCGCTAACATTCTGGCACTTAAGGAAGTCTGCCATGAGCAAGTCAATGCCTTTAAACAAAGTAGGCAATCATTTTCCCTGCATTATAACACTTACAATCTGGGTTGTAATAATCACCCAAACTTTAGTTAGAAGAATTAGAATCCGACTCCTCATGGGTCTAATGCATATTCACCCCCATGCCTCCCAAGTAAAATCAATACTACTTTCTATGTGCTAAGTTAATGCCTACCACACACATTAGTGATGTACTCCGTGACAAGGCAGTATTGCTCTATTGCATAGTTAAAGGAAAAAGTATTAATGTGGACCAAGTTATTCAAGACTCGATTATACATGCTATTAAGGGGGGTTCAACTAGTGGGATGCCTCATCCATCATTAATTTGTAGGCTATGCAAGAAGGAAAAATTCACATGGAGGGACAATGAATTGGTTCAACAACCAAGAGTGCCAATTGATCATCTAATCATCAGCCGCTTTAAGGTATGGAAGGGTGGTTTCTATGATCATAGAGGTGCCGGTTATGTTATGGTTCATATGCCTCAGGATTCTAGGGAACCATCAGAGCCTCCTCAGTCTACTACTGCCTCATCTTAGTCATCTATGGAGAGTCTAGTTGATGAGATGCATGGATTACATCGAGAAACACAGGAGTTACACAGAGAGACACAAGAGTTATGTATGGAATCTCGACGTGAGTCTAGACGCAATGATCAACTTGGACATCGATTGGACTCATTCATGGAGTACTCAACATAATTCAATTCTGTGCTAATCCAGATGTTTAACAACTGTGGTTTCAACTCAGGCACACTCCACTGAAGTTTTTAGTCCACCTATGTTTCCCGAATACACTCCCGACTCAATAGACGACGAGGATGTTGATGATGATGCCAACTAGCGAAGTCTCAGGGAAGTCTTCTATCTTAATTTTTCCTACTTTATGCATTGAGGTCAATGTTTAGTTTATTTTTATTCTTGTTTGTATTATTAGGTATGCATTTAGATAGCATGTTTTTGTACGACTTGAGCAATGAGTTGATTGAATTTGATTATGACCAATGATGAATGGTGGGATTAATTGTGAATTCAAGGGAAATTGACGAAGAAGTTGAGTCTGTAGTTTGGTATACTAGTTTTTTTTACACTATTTGTGATCTTTTCATTAATGAGCACATATCCATTTGTTTGGTTAGTTATTATTTAGAGAATTTATTTGGTTAAATGCTTGTGGGAGATATCATTGAAACTCTAGAAAACTTATTTAAGAATCATTCAAAGCAAATTGAGGTATTCATATAATTTTGGCGGGAAATATTGGTTATGATGGATTAGTATATTAAAAAAATATATAAAAATAGTTTTTGAAAATTATTTTGATTTGATCCTTCATAAGTTATAAGGGAAGAAAAGGAAAACAAGAAACAAGAGAGGGGCATGTGGTGAGTAGAGATGGAGAGTAAAATGCACTCGTTGAAGAGAAGGCGAGATGGAGCGTAAAATGCACTCACCGAAAGAATGAAAAAAAAAAAAAAAAAAAAATCTTTGGACCTTCTAGTTATATGTTAACCTTAATTAGTAGAGATTGATGTGAAATGTAAGTTTGTAGAGTTAATATTGAGTATCTTCTATGAAGCATTTGATTACGTAAATATATTTGGGTGATGACTTGCTTGACAGTTTGGATATGTACATGTATTTAAAGGGTTATGAGCGGAGGTAAAATTAAGGAGTATGTTGAATTGATAGATTATGCATTGTTTTGAAGTTTCCCGTGAATTATTATTTGTAGTAACTTTTGGGGTCATTATTTAGATTCATATTAATTCATTGTTTGAGTAGTTAGTTGTTAGGGTTAATTTTTATGGTTTTTGTTCTTAGTATTATGCTTAAGGACAAGTAGGAATTTAAGTTTGGGGGTATTTGATGAGTAGGTTTTATACCTACGAATTGAGTATTCTTTACTTGATGAAATTGTAAGTTTCCAAGAATTTTATGTTCCTTTTTATTCATTTTGTGTATTTTAATTTTGTTTTGTAGGGAGCATGGTTTGGAAGGATTCAAGGTCATTTGATAGCATAAGTATTGGATTACTTGAAGAATAACCAACAAGGGAAGCTGTAGGCATAAATGGAGATTAGCACCACAGCTCTACATGTGGCACTGCATCTCTAGAAGGACAGAAAGTCAGCGTAGTCACGCTGATTTGTGGGGTTGTAGCACGTGTTTTAGCTTGGGACACGAATTCTGACTTGTTATTTCAGTAGAAATTGAACTCTAATGCTATATATATGCTAGGGTTTGAGCTGGGATAAAAATATACTGATATGAGGGGCTACTAATAGAGGATTAACCAAGAATTGATAGGGAATTGAAGGCAAGGATCAAAGGAAGCAACATGAAGAAGATTGGACTTGAAGGCTAGAGAGAGATTGAAGATTCGGACTAAGTTTTCATTTGTTTCTCTTACTTTTAGTTTTTGATTTTCTAAGATGTTGATTAATTTGAGAATGATGCTTTTCAATTATGTTATGAGCTAAATTTTTATTATTATTGCAACGAAGCCTAATGTTTAGTTAAATTAATTTACTCTCGTTTCTAGTTTTTATTGATCAAATTTATGTTTTTTATCATATTTTGTGCTTAATATATCATTGTGTGGCCAGCAATTAATTTTATTTCCTTGATAAAATTTGGAGATGAATTCTGGGTTTAGATCTGAATATGATGACATGCATTTGGTTAATTTTTCTTAGGATTTAATTGCTGGGTTTGTGTATAGAATAAGAATATACCTATATATCGTGTGTAACTTTTATGAGCGTTTGAACTTAATGAATCTATCCCAAATTATTTTGCATAGGAATATAGTAATTTAATTGGGAGAGAAATTATTATCTAACTATCGGAAGAGGTTTGATAAATAATTTTGAGTTCTCAGTTAACAACTTATTTTGGTCAATTAACTAGAAAGAGAGTGAAAAGATTTATACGAAGTATTAGGGGAAGTTGTAATCTTAGGTTCTTTTATCTGGTAAATTCAATCATTGATTATTAAGTTTAGATTTAGTTTTAAATTAGTCATTTCATAGTTCAATTCTAATTGTTTAAATAAAATTAAATTGATACAAAGTTAGTATTTGGACATTATTAGTAATAAATCTCAATGGAAACGATACTCTACTTATTACTTTATTACTTGTTGATGTGTATACTTGCACGTAAATTGTCAATATCAAATTTAGACAACAATATTCTTTCATGAAATTATGTCAAATTCTAGTTTTATTCAAATAACCTTCTTTTGAAATATTAGATGTGCCATTACTTCGCTTTGATTTCAATATTCTTACCACATGTAATTTTTGAGTGATAGTCACTAAAACTTGAGTGTGTTCTTTGCTAAATGATCTCTAGGAAACGATTGACATTGAAGCTAACCCTTATATAGCATAGCAAAGGATTGTGATATTTCTTAATTTTTTTTATAATAAAGAAATCCACCCCTGACCACGAGTTTTTTTTGAAAATATGTGGAATAGTGTTACAATTGGTGTGTGTTGCTCTTATAGTGGTAACGAGAGGAAGTATTATGGCTTAAAGATAGAATGATGATTTAATTTTATATGTGAAAAATATGAATTACTTTATCTTAACTGTTGAAGGTTGGTGGTATCTTCACTAGAAACATTTACGAGACAAAACTCATCCACTAGGGATCACCTAGGGCTTTAACAGCTTGTTGCACAAGCTAAATGCAATCGTAAAATCCATGAAAGTGATTGTATTTTATTTGTTTTTATTACTAGGGACTAGTAATATTTGGTTGGGGGTGTGATTAACCCTAAAAAAATGTGGAATTGAATTAGGGTTTAGGGTTAATGGTTTGCTTTAATTGAATTAAAAAGATTAAATTGAGTTAAACTATGACAAATGTTTAATTTTTATATCTTGTAGGGTTTTGTATGTAATTACAAGAGCTTTGAAGGATGAAAGTGTGAAAGGCGGTTAAAGGAGGGAGGAAAGGATAAAATCAGCAAAGTCCTCACTATCCAGATGCTGAAACACCATCCCAATGCCAACAAGAGTCAATGAAGTCAACAAAGGAGGCTCAACCCACAAAAACAAGAGACTTAACACCATCTGGAAGGTGGTGGTGGAGGCCGAATGGTGGCTAAACTACCTTAACCTCTCATCTTCTCCTATTGGTTCAAATGTGCAACAAAAAGCTGTAATTGGCTTCCATGGATGTCTGCCATCTTAGGACCCTCTCTTGGAGCCTGTAAATAGGCTAGTTCAGCCATTATGAAGAAGTGCTTCACTAGAGAAGGAAAACAAAAGCTAGAGAAGAAGAAACCATTGGTTTTTGTAAGGATATCTTGCATTGATTTTTGTATTTGTGTTACATTGTAATAAGATTATCTCATCCTTTTTGCTCGTCTATAGCAATGAAATGTGAGTAGTCCATTTATACTCTTTATTAAAGGGTGAAGAAATGTGTAATATTGTTTGTATTATGGAAATGCCAATGTTTTACCTATACTTTTATACTTACACCTCCTTTAATTGATGGATGGTTATTATTTTTGCTTGGTATCGTATTACTGTAAGCTCATGGTTACGAGTACCGAGCTAGCCTTATTTCAATATACCAATTCATCTATAAGTTATTATGTACTTCATGCATGATGTAATGATGCATGTAGTTGGGCTCTATGTAATATCCTGGAGATTTGTTATAGATGGGTTAAATCTTGCCATAGCCATAAACTAGAACTCTGTCTTCATTGAAACATTGACCTGCCGATCAAAGGGCTAAAGTAAACTGTTTGAATGGTTCTCCTTCGGGTTTAGTAGGGTTATTTTGTTGTTATACGATGCATTGACTTTCTGGCTTACCTAACCAGTTTGTGAGATGGTTTAGTTTATGCATCAAACCTACTGGTTAACTTTCTGTTAATACAAAATTTAATTGTTGTAAGGTGGTATTTTCATAGTCAAGCAATAAAATATATGTTGGATCCCCAAACTAAAGAGTAGCATTTTCAATTACTATAATTAGAAGTTTAGTTTAAGTATTTGTTTATCAGCTTTAAACTCACATCATAAGCAGTGTAATACACACTACGTGCATGACAATCTTACCTTTTCTATTTTGAATTCCAGCAGATAGCTCTCTATGGGTTTGATCTCGGACTTAACTGAGTAATATCACAACTTGACCATTTATACTTGGGTGTATGATTAAGATCATGTCAAAACTAAAACATCAAATACAATAAAAAAATAAAACTAACCTAAAAGTAGATATGTAAAATCTGGTAAATTTAAACTTTTTACAAAAGGGGCAAAACGGTAAATTGTTACTACAGTACGGGTTGAAAACCTAAAATTTTTTAGATCTCGGATGACGAAACGGACCTTACTGTTGGATTCGTCTCGCGAAATCTAGTTATCCTATCAAATTTCATCGAATTCTGAGATAGTCAGATTTTTTGCGTTTTACAAGGCGGTTGAGTCTTGGGTGACCCAAAAACAAGATTTTTGATAAAATTTCAAAAGTTAAAAAATTATTTAAGGTAAGTTAAAAATAAAAATATTTTGAACTTAAATCGGGATGAAATTTAATTATTTCAGGGCGAAAACGGACCCAAGGAAAATAGGGCCGTGTGGCGCGTTGTGGGCTAAGCATTGAGAAATATAAATAGGGGGAAAAAATTTAAATTTCCCCCCCACACACACACTCAGCTGTTACTGATAGAGAAGAGAGGTAGAAAAGAGAGATCCTTCACCTTCTCTCTGCGATCTATGGAGATTGAGTGCTTGGATTCACTCGGACCAAGAAGGAAAGTTGTTCTCCTCGACGTGGGCTACAAAACCATACCAAGGAGGTCGGTTTTGGTGAGATTCCAAGGGCGGGATTTTTGGGAGGAGAATATTGTAGCTAGAAGCGGGTTCTTGGGACTTCCTACGGTCGTTCTTTACGCTTCAGGAGGTGGGATTCCTTACTACTTGGGTTTATTTTACAACCTAGGGTGTTGTATGTAATGGATGGGTTGATAGAGATATATATCACTTGCCTATGGATATGGAATTGGTGAAATGGGTATCAAAAAGGCTTAACAAATGAATTCCTAGCTTGGAATTGATATATGTGGGGGTCGCATGTGTAATTCCATAGAATTTGGTGCCTTGGGGTTATGTGAATTTGCCCTAAAGTGATTCATGAGAATTTGTATTATGTGGGAATGCTATGTGTTTAATTTATGTTTTGAAAATTAAGAGTGTTAATGGTATATATGAAATAACATGCTTATGGATTATGGTTGGATAAGAACATGTTGATATATGCTTTTTGATATATTAACATTGAGATAAATTTGGCAATTATATACTTATGACATGAGTGGCCATGAAATATGACAATATTTGTTAAAGTTGCTCATATGACATTTATTACATGTGGGCATGACATTGAAATAAGAATGGTGCATTACATTGCATATGCACAGAGACATCGCATTTTATGAGTGTGGGTGCATAGTTGGCATCAAACACCACGTAGGTGGATGATGGGTGGGCTTGAAAAAGTTGGATTGAATATCCAGCTGAGTCGCATGGTTGCATGAAAAAGAATTGGGTCGGGGTTAGCTAGAAGAGCTAGACTATCCCTCGGGTGAGAGGCTCGATATTTCAGATACGCACTTCCGTTGGTATAAGAGCCCATAAAGTGTATCGGTGTACGCAGAACAGTTGGTGGAAGTTCATGAATTTCGTGTCGGTTGGGTGACCGTTGGTGTAAGTCTATAAATACCCACCTCAAGAAAGACCTAGAGATTTTAAATAGTCATTGGGTGTGTAACAAAAATGGCAGGGACTTGGAAAGCCCGATTTTGATACTCACTACATAGCATGGGGTGAAGGTAAATGACCGGAGCAAGAAAAGCTAGATTTTATACACATTGGCATTGCATGTGTTGTGGAGCCGGGAAGGGCTCCGGTAAATTACATGAATGCTATCATTTCATTTTATGGCATTACATGTTAGATTCCAACTTTGATTTGCATAAATCTTGGTTGGAATGATTGTTGTTGAAAAATGTTGCATGTGAACATTGCATATGCATTTAGGTTGGGGAATAGCCTCTGTAAGAAACATTCTACTGGGCGTTGGGTCACCCTATATGGGAATACATTTCAGGTGCGGGGTATATTTCGGTGGATGACACTCATTCAGGGCCTCGAGGGTGAAGAAGAGCCGACTTGTGACTTTTGAAATGAAGTTTTGTAAAACTTTTGTTAAAAACTATATTTTTACATATAAATGTATGAATCAAATGTGATAGAACTTGTATGGATCATGTATAATGTAGAAAACTATAGTTTACATGTTGGGAATGAATTTGAAAATGTTTTGGATGAATTGGAAATGAAAAATAGGTGAAACAGACAATTCTGGGCAAAACCTTCTGGAAGGTCGAAACAAACCTTCTGAAAGGTTTGGATAAAATCAAGGAAAAGTTGTCGAACAGTGGGTGAAACCTTTCGGAAGGTCCATTCTAACCTTCCGGAAGGTCTTCACATTTTTCTAAAATGAGGGAATCTAGTGTGTAACTTATTCTGGAAGGTTTAACACACCTTCCGGAAGGTCGATACATCTTTCTTAAAGATAGGGTTCCAGTATGCTCGATCTTCCGGAAGGTTGAGGGAACCTTCAGAAGGTTTTCCAAAAATCTGAAATTTTAAGAATGTATTGCCATGCTTTTGGGCTATGTGTTCTTTGTTTCCAATGACATAAATGGACCTTAAATGAGATACATTGAGGTATATTGAACCTCAAAGGGATTAAATTATTAAAGAAAACACGATCCTCGTGTGGGTTGTAATCCCGATTACAGGGATGTAATAGACGTGATGTTGGGTTATGCAATAATCATGGATATTTCCAAGGGTTGACAGGTGGTCAACGGGACCCCCAATTTTAGGGGCGTCACAAGATAATTAAAAATTAAATGGAAAAAATAAACATAGATTAGTCATTCAAACATCACAAATTATCCCACCCCAACCTAAATTAAACATTGTCCCCATTTAAAAAGATTGATTAAAAAATGCAATACAAATAATATTTTAAACCATGGAAAAGGAATACTTGTTGCCGTGAAATCTACACCAACTCTAGCACTCAAAAACAAATGTTAAACAAAAAAAATTAAAAAGAAATCTACTATACAATACAAATTTTTTGCAATCAATTTTTCAAATCATAACGTGCAACTCAATGGACTTCACCTTAGCCACAAATCCCTCAAAGAATGGTTTTAATCGCTGCCCATTAGCTTTAAAAATGTTGTCATTCTTGGGGTGCTATATCTTAACAAACCCATGGGAAAAAAACCTACTCAACTACAAATGGGCCTGACTACCTTGACCTCAACTTACCAAGAAAATGGTGGAGCCATGAATTATATAACATAACCTTTTGAGAAGGTTTGAATGTTTTCCTAATGATGTGCTTGTCATAAAAAACTTTCATTCTAGCTTTTGCAATCTGAGCATTCTCATAAGCCTTTTTCCTTAATTCCTCCAATTCATTAATTTGAAGCTGTCTAGATTCCTTTGTCTTGTCTATATCAAAGTTCATATGCTTAATTGCTTAGTATGCTTGATGTTCAAGCTCAACAGGCAAGTGGCATGACTTTCCATAAACTAACAGATAAGGAGACATTCCAAGTATTATTTTAAAAACAATTTGGTAAGCTCATAAGACATCTATCGTTGTAAGGACCAATCTTTGTGATTCGGGTTCACCATTTTTTTTCAAAATTTGTTTTATCTCCTTATTAGCGAGTTTTGCTTGCCCACTTGTCTGTGGATGGTAGGTTGTACTCACTTTATGGGTTATAGCATATTTTAACATCAAATTTGCAAAAACTCTATTATAGAAGCGAAGCCCACTATCACTAATAATGGCTCGAGGTATCACAAACTGCGAAAGGGATGTATTCTTTTAGAAATTTGATCACTGTGTGATGACTATTGCTATGACAAGGGATATCCTCAACTCATTTTGAGACACAATCTATGGTAACTAAGCTATAAAAGTTAATGAATGGTTGGGGGAATGGTCCCATGAAGTTAATGTCCCAACAATAAAAAATATCTATGGCAAGGATAGTATTCATGGTCATCATGTTGCTTCACGAGATATTCCCCAACCATTGCCAATGATCACAAGATAAACAAAAGGCATGGGTGTATCTTAAAACAGTGTTGACCAATAAAATTGACACTGCAAACTCTTTGCAGTGGTTTTCTTTGAAGAAATTTGGCTTCCACATGCTTCAGTATGAAAACATTTGATCACACTATGGATTTCAAAATTAGGCATGCATCTTCAAATTATTTAGTCTTTACAATATTTAAACAAGTAGGAATCATCCCAAAGGAAGCTTTGTAACTCAATCAAATTTTTTTCTTACCCCAAGGAGTGAAAGAAGAAGGAAAAGTACATGTGGCTAAATAATTAGCATTATCAACATACCAAGGTACCTCTAAAACTACCAGAAGTTGCTCAACTGGGAAATTCACATTAATTGGCATTGCGTCCTCATGAAAGTCATATGTTAGCTATGAAAGGTGATCAATCACTACATTCTCTACTATTTTTTTGTCTTTGATTATCATAATTCTTGTAATAGGATTATTGATTAACCCTAAATAGTGCACAAAATTAATTAGGGTTTAGGGTTAATTGTGTGCGTAAATTAGGTTAAAGTGATTAATTTATAAAGTATTAGGGTTAATGTGTAGTTTGTTCATTTTGCAGGGTTTCAAGCATAAATACGAAAATTTAAGAGAACAAAAGTGCAAAGGCTAAATGAAGAACGGGAGGCAAGAGTAAATAAGAAGTCAAAGAGTCAACCAAGGAGGCTACCAAGCATGAAAAACAAGCGGATTGGCACCGTCTGGATGGTGGCTAAACTGCCTTTCTCCTCCCTCTCCTCCCATTGGTCAATTTGAGGAAAAACTTGATGTGATTGGGCAGCTTGGGTATTTGCCGCCTCTACAATCCCTTCCCGTGCCTATAATATCCTACTTCATTTTTTTTTCAAGGGATTGACAGGAGTGAAGCCAACAAAGAAAAGGAGAGAAGGTGGGAAGGAAGAGAGAAAAAAAGGCTTCAGGGAAAGTCTTTACAGTTAGAAAGAGTGAAGCCCTGCCCTAATCACTTCCCTGCTAGAAATTTCTCTACCTCTACATTTTTGTTTATCCTTTCTACTTGGAAGGTTAAACCTCTCAACTTTTGTGAAGGACTTTGTAGTATTTCTATTCCTAGAGGAAGGACTTTGTAGTATTTTGTTTTTGGTTATAATGGGATTACCTCATTCTTCTTACTCTTCTATATCAATGGAGCATGAGTAGTCCGTTTATACTCTTTGGTGAAGAGTGAATGCATTTGTAATACTATTTAAGTTATGAAAATGTCGATGTTTTATTTATGCGTTAATTTTTGTACCTCTATTAATTAATGGATGGTTATTATTATAATATGCTCATGGTTATGAACATCGAGCAAAGCCCAATGCTATATACCATTCTATCTATAATTATTATGTACTTCATGCATGACACAGTGATGCACGTAGGTGAGTTTTATGTAATAGTTTGGAGACTAGTTATAGATGGGTTAAATCTCACCATAGTCAATTCTTTTGATTCAATGCATAAACCAGAACTCCGTCTTCATTGAATCATCACTCTGCCGATCGAATAGCTAGAGTAAACCTTTTGAATGGTTTACCTTCGGGTTTACCATTCTTATTTGGTTGTTGTATGGTACATAGACGTTCCTTCTAACCTTACCAATCGCCATGATATGGTTCAATTATACATTAAACCTATCAGTTAACTTCCTAGTAAAATGAGAGTTAATTGTTGTAAGGTGGAATTTTCATAAACAAATGATATAATGAATGTTGGATCCCTGAACTGAAGTGTACCTTTTATCATTGTTATTCAAAGTTTAGTTAAGTGTTTATTGATAATTTTAAGCTTACACTACCTGCTGGTGCATTGCACACTACACACACGACAATGTTACCTTTTTATGTTTTGAATTGCGATAGTTAGCTCACTGTGGGTTTGACCTCGGACTTAAACTGAGGAATATTGTAATTTGACCACTTATACTTGGGTGTATGACTTAATTTATGTCAGATCAAGATTTTTCGTGCCATTGCCTGGAAGTTATAGTGATTCAAAAATGAACAAGGAAGTTGTCTAGTTTGTATCATATGTGCATATACTGCTTATTTTATTTTCAATGTTTATGTTTGTTAAGTCATCAGTAGGGTCTATAAATCAGTCTAGTCCTTCATCTTCATCATCATCATCACAAGGATCATCAGACTCTTTTAAGTTAAGCATGGCTAATAATAATCAAAGGGAACAAGAGGTAGTTCAGAATGTCAGACCTTTAAGAGAATATTTATATCCCACATGCACTACTGTTCCTTCATGTTTTTCTTTTCCACTAATGCTCCGAACATTAACATTAAAGTAGGGACAATACCAATTTTACCACAGCTTCATAGTCTTGAGTCTGAAAATCCCCATTTGCACATGAAAGAATTCGAGGAAGAATGTGGTGCATTGCAAGATAATTCTGAAATGGCCTGGTTGAAAATTTTTCCTTTCTCTTTGAAGCACAAGGCTAAACAGTGCCTAAATTCTTTAAAACCTCAATCTATTCCAAATTGGCAAGTTTTATAAACCAATTTTTTTTAAAAAAAATTTTCGTGCACCATACTAATGCATTGAAATGTCAAATCATGAATTTTTATGTGAAAGAAGGAGAAACGTTTTATCAATGTTGGGAGAGATTTAAGGATCTTCTCAACACTTGCTCACATAATGCATTTCAAAGTTGGAATTTAGTTGGTTTCATTTATGATTCCATCCCATTTTCAATGTGATAGTTTGTTGAAATGATAGCCTAGGGATAATTCATAGGTAAGAGTCCCGATGAGGCATTTGAATTTTTTGACACCATTTATGAGTGTTCCCAAATGTTGGATTCAGCCTTGCTAAATATTGTTGAAACCAAGCCATCTTCATCCCAAGGATGAAAATATGTGTTAAAATAGGTTGATGACCTAAGGGACAGAATGACTACTTTGTCTCGAAAGCTTGAAGCCCTAGAGATGAAAAAAGTCAAGGAAGTTTCTGTTGTGTCACCCACTGATCAGCTGTGTGGAATCTGTGCTTTGTCAAAACATATCACGGGGGAATGTCCTTCCATTCCAGCATTCAAAGAGGTCTTAATGGAATAAACCAATGCCATTTCAAATTTTAACAAGCTTTATTATAATCCTTATTCTAAAACCTATAACCCAAGGTGATAGAATCACCCGAATTCTAGTTTGAAAAACACATAGCCTGTGAGTTAGCCGCCAAGTGCACCTTCACCACAACCCTAGACTCAACAGACTTATCGGCCTTATCAACCCCAACATAAGAGGAGTTTAGAGGACACCATGAACCGGTTCATTCAAAGTCAAATGAGCTTCAATGCTCAAACTATCCATGCATTCAATGATTTCAAAGCTCAAACTTCACCGAATATTGAGGATATTAAGAGTCATCTAGCCAGATTGACCTAATATTTGAGCACAACAAAGAAGGAAAAATTATTATCTCAACCTAAACCTCCACAAGGTCAAAACCAGGCTAATGTCGTGTCTTTCGAACCTTCTTTGAGTTAAGTATAAGCAATCACCACATTGAGAAGTGGAAAGGTGATTGACAAAACTATTAAAGTGAAAAATCTCAAGCCGATAGCTGAGTTAATCCCTGTTAATGAATCAATTAAGCCTAAAACTTTGGTTCAAAAGGAAATGGAGTTGTTAAATGAAAAACAAAAATTAAGTTATGTTCCTTTACCTTTTCCTCAAAAAGTCAAGAAACCTCAACCATTAATCAATCATGCTGAAATCTTTGAGTTGTTTAAACAAGTAAAGATTAACAACCCCCCGGTTGGATGCAATCAAAAAAGTCCCATCTTATGCCAAGTTTTTGAAAGACCTTTGCACAGTTAAGAGAATGATCAATGTTCATAAAAGAGCATTTTTTACTGAATATGCTAGTGCTATCATTCAGCACAAGTTCCTCTCAAGAACAAAGATTCTAGGAGTCCTATAGTTTCATGCATAATTGAAAACTTTAGGATTAAGCAAGCTTTGCTTGATCTTGGAGCTAGTGTTAATTTGTTTCCATATCCTGCCTATGAGAAGTTAGGATTGGGTGAATTAAAACCAATAAATGTCACATTGCAGTTGGCGGATTGTTTTCTAAAAATTCCAAGGGAAGTCGTGGAGGATGTACTTATTCAAGTTGATAAGTTCTATTTTCTACTAGATTTTATTGTCTTTGATACACAACTAGTTTTGTATGTCTCTACACAACTTCCTGTCATCCTAGGGCAACCATTCGTAGCTGCATCAAATGCATTGATCAATTGCAAGAATAAAATTATGAAGTTTTCATTTGGAAATATGACATTGGAATTAAATGTGTTTAATATTTCCAAGCAAACCAGAGAGGAAGAAGAATTGCATGAAGTAAATTGAATTGAGTTCTTAACTCAAAATCTATTTGAAAGTGCTTGTTTAAAGAAAAAGTCACATGCATTAGAGTTTGTAAATAATGTTGAGTCTGTAGATATGTCAACTATTGAAATATGGATTCCAAAATTTGAAGAATTATTGCTTTATGGAACTAAGTCTATAGAGTCTAGTGTTGTAGTTCCCAAACCAGAGTTGAAACCTCTTCCAACTGACTTGAAATATGTCTTCTTATGGGAGAATGAAACTCATCTAGTGATAATATCTTCAATGCTATCAGAAATCCAAGAAAAACAATTATTAAGTATTATAAAAAATATCAAAATGCTATTGATTGGATGGTACCAAATATAAAGGTAATAAGTCATCTTCTCTGTACTCATTGTATATACTTGGAAGAAAGCTCTAAATCATCCTGACAGCTGCAAGGAAGATTAATTTCCCATTTGAAAGAAATAGTATGGGTTGAAGTACGTAAAATATTAAACTCTGATATTATATATCTTATATCTGATAGTAAATGGGTTAGGCCTACACAAGTAGTACCTAAAAAGTCTAAAGTCACGGTAATGAGAAACAAAAAAAATGAATTAGTCCCTGTGAGTATAGCTATTGGTTGGCGTATGTGTATTGACTATCAGAAGTTGAATTATTTTACTAGAAAAATATCATTTTCCCCTACCTTTCCTGGACCAAGTTTTGGAACGAATAGCCGGACATGCATATTATTTTTTTGGATGGATATTCCGGCTATAATCAGATTGAAATAGCAATTGATGACCAAGAAAAAACTACTTTACATGACATTTTGGAACTTTTGCTTATAAAAGAATGTCATTTGGATTGTGTAATGTTTCAGCCACTTTTCAGCGTTGTATGTTGAGTATTTTTTGTGATATGGTGGAACAATTTTTGGAAGTTTTTTGGATGATTTTTTTGTATATGGAGATTTATTTGAGTTATATTTAGAAAATCTTAAAAAATTCCTTACTCGATGTGAGGAAACAAATCTTGTTTTGAATTGGAAAAAGTGTCATTTCATGGTCACACAGGGCATTGTTTTAGGACATGTAGTTTCAACGGAAGGAATTGAAGTTGACAAGTCAAAGATTGATTTAATAGTCAATCTCCCTCCACCGAAGACTATAAAAAATGTTTGATCATTTCTAGGTCATACAAGATTCTATTGAAGATTCATTAAAGATTTTACTTTGATTTTCAGACCTATGTATAATCTTCTATGTCAGGATGTACCATTTGATTGGAATAATGCATGACATTATGCATTTGATAAAATTAAAAGCATACTCATTTTCAAATCAATTATGCAACCTCCTGATTGGTCTTTACCTTTTGAATTAATGTGTGATTCTAGTGACTATGTAGTAGGAGCTGTTTTATGTCAAAGGAAAGATAAAATACCCTATGTGATTTATTATGGAAGTAAAACTCTGGATGATGCGTAGATAAATTACTCTACCACAAAAATGAATTGCTTGTTGTAGTATTTGCTTTAGATAAATTATGATCATATTTAGTTGGATTCTCAATTTTTTTGTTTACGATCATGCAGCCTCGAAATACCTGCTTACTAAGAAGGATGCTAAACCATGTCTCCTACGATGGATACTACTGTTTCAAGAATTTGATCTTATCATCAAAGACAATAAAAGAGTTAAAATGTGGTAGTTTCTCATTTATCAAAGTTGAATTATGATACAAAAGAAGAATCAATATCAATCAAAGAAACTTTTCATGATAAGCAATTGTTTGCAGTAATAGAAGTACCGTGGTATGCTGATATAGCCAATTATTTAGCCATAGGTACTATTCCTTTTCATTAAACTTGGACTGACAAGAATTTTTTTTAAAGAGAGGTACACAATTTCTTTTGGGAAGATCCCTACGTGTTTAAATACTACAAAGATCATATAATAAGGCATTATGTACCCAATCATGAAATAGGACAGATCATTTTATTTTGCCATTCTGAATCTTCTAGAGGTCATTTCTCTTCAAAGAAAACCGCTACTAAATTTTGTCGTGTGGATTTTACTGGCCCACCATTTTTAAAAGATTTACAAGTCTTTTGTTTTAATGGTGATAGATGTTACAGAATGAGAAATATTTCAAAAAGAAACATAATGCCATTGAACCTTATTTTGATTATTGAAATGTTTGATTGTTGGGGCATCAATTTTATAGGACCATTTCCCCAACCTTTTGGACATCTGTACATTTTGCTTACCATTGATTATGTTTCCAAATGCGTAGAGGCAATTCATTGTTCAAACAATGATCATCGCACAATGATTAGGTTTTTAAAAGAAAATATTTTGTCTGAATTTGGAATTCCTTGAGCCATTATCAGTTATTGGGGAACACATTTTTGTAATAAATTTTTTGAAAACCTAATAAAAAAGTATTTGATTTCCCATAAAATATCTGCCCTTTATCATCCCCGACAAGTGGACAAGCTGAATTTGCCAATAGGGAGATAAAATAAATTTTGGAGAAAATAGTGAATCCAGATTACAAATATTGGTCATTGAGACTGATGATGTGCTTTGGGCTTACCATACTGCATACAAAACTATTTTAGGAATGTCTCGTTATCGACTAGTATATGATAAACCATGTCACTTACCTATCGAATTTGAACATCGAGCATACTAGACAATCAAAATGATGAATTTTGATATTGACAAAGCAAATGCATCTTACAATCTTCAGATTAATGAATTAGAAGAACTGAGAAATGAAACATATGATAATGCAAAGATTGCCAAGTCTAGAATTAAAATTTTCATGATAAAAATATTGTGTGGATGTCCACTGTACCCTCTCAAAAAGTCATGTTGTATAACTCAAAAGCTCCGCTTGTTTCCTAGAAAATTGAGATCAAGATGGACACACCCCTATATTGTTGAACAAGTTTTTAAACAAAGGGTAATTGAAATTGAAAATCCATTAACTGGAAATGTTTTAAAAGTAAATGGTCAAAGGCTTAAGCCATATCATGATGGATTTGTTCAAAATTTGGATTTCATTCAGTTAATGGAACCAAAATATAAGTGTTTGATTGTAAATAGTAGTACTAACTATTTGCGTTTTGTTTTATAGATTAGGGTTTTGCATTATGGATTTGTCTTGCCTTCGGATCTTATTAGCATTTGTCTATTGATCAACACATAATGTTACAAATTTAACGATCTCATTACATGGATTTTGACCCAACTTTGGATTTAATTAGTTAGAGTTAGTCAAATTTGTGAATAATGTGAAAATTTTGATGTTGTAGGTAATCATAGGGTATATGATGGTTTTTGGAACCCTGCAACAAAGTGTGGATGAGTGGTAAAGAGAGGGACACATTATGAGGTTTTGGAGGCTTCAAATGTGAAAGAAATCAAGGAGGTATTGGTACCTTGTATCATAGGTACCGGTACACACCATTTGATATTGGTACGTCGGTATTTCCCATTTTTGACCATGATCCACTTCCAATATGAAAAAGTGAAAAACGTGAAAGTTGTAGTCTTGGATGTTCTCTATCCTTTGTCAAAATTTGAGTTCAATCGGATGATAGAATCAAAAGTTATGATAAATCTACAAAAAATTGTATAAGCTGTCCTTAAAGTTCACTGCCATCGAGATACCAGTTCCTCATTACGAGCTACAAGTACCAGCAACTCAGAAGCAAAGATCCTCCTCCAAATGACTCCACCAACTATAGGGGCCCACCTTTTGATATCTAATCCATGTTTTGACATTTCTAACACTCCATCATGGCCTCTTGACCCCTAAATTCAAATAATAGGCATAGAGCAGGTGGCCAATGTAAAGAGAGGGAGTGGTTGGAAAAAGCATGGGCAACCATACTTTGATTGATTTTGGAAGATTTTGTGGACAACCTCTTTCCAAACACTTCAAGTCAACCACTCTCTCCAAAATTTCTTTGAATAATCTCATTATCCTTGTTTTGATTAGCACTTGTCAATGACATGTCAAACATTATCTTTTAAATATTTTTGGAAATTATGCAGGTGCATGAATTCCACAAAATGATCTTAGGCAATTTGTGATTTTATTTTTAGACTTAACCATTTCTTTTGCAAGACTATATCCTTAGTAAGTCGTGATTGAGCCTAAAAAATATAATTCCTTTTCTTTAACCCATGCATTAATTGAGCCACAAAATGTATATTTATCCGACCCTTGCTATCTAATTTTCTTGACCCTCTCCTAAAGAAGGCATTATATAGGAAAAGGGAGAAAAATGGTGACTACGGTTCATGAAAGTAAAAAGGGAAAAGAAGAAAAGAATCTGTGAAAGAAAAAAAAATAGCAAAGAATTTGCAAATATGGAATTGAAAGGAGAAATGGAAATTATAATGAGTAAAATTTTTGTAAAAATGGAAGAGAAATGCGTTACACTAATCAGAAATGATAGCTTTTCGAATACCTTTGACGTCGTTTCTTAAAGTCAATACCCTTGGCCACGTAATAAACAGAATAAAGTCCTTTTTTATTCCAGAACTAAAACTTGAGTGTATTCTTTGTTGAGTGATTTCCTGGAGAGGATTGACATTGAGGCTAATTCTTGTATAACAGAATGTGTAAAATCTGGGTAAATTTGAACTTTTTTTCCAAAGAGGGCAAAATGGTAATTTACCAATATAATGCATAATTAAAATCCATATTTTTCTAGAGCTTTGATGATTCAATGGACCCCGCCGTTGGATTCGTACTGCGAAATCGAGTTGCTCAATCAATTTTTATCGAATTTCAAGATCAGATTTGTCACGTTTTACGAGACAACTGGGGGTCGGATGAACTCACAAACGTCCCCAAAAATGAAAATTATAAAATTTTCTTATAATTGAAGGAAAGTTCAAATAAAAATAATTTGAACTTAAACCGGGATAGAATTAAGTCGTTTCGGGGCAAAAACGGACCCGAAAACAAGAAACGTATGGCGCAACATAGACTGCACAATTTAAGAGTATAAATATGGATGAAACATCTGATTTTCAGATATTTCTCTTCCTATTATCAGCTGGTTCAGATGTTGGAAGAAGGAGAAGAAGAAAAATATAAATTTTTACCTTTCTCCATTTGATTCACAGAGTTCCGTCGATCGAAAGCACTCGGACCAAAAGTTTAAGTCGATTATTGTGACGAGGGCTACATCTATGTTCTAAAAAACTAAAGATTTTACCAAAGATACAAAGAGTAGATTTTGGGGGAAATCAAGATTTTGGAGTGGTGTTGTGTTCTGGAAGGTTCTACACATCGTTTTACGCTTCAAGAGGTAGGGTTCCTTCCTATTTTGGTTTATTTCCATCCTATGATGTGCATAGGGAGTGGTTAGGATATAGACTTGCCTATCGTTATGGAAACGAGGGAATGGGTATAGAAATGGATAGAACACATTCCATTTTGAATTAGGTATGTAGAAATTACCTATGGTGATTCTTGTGTTATGTGATGAAAAGTGACGAACACATAATATTGAAAATTTAACGGCCTCATTACATGCATTTTAACTCAACTTTTGCATCTAAGTACTTAGAGTTAGCCGAAATTATGAATAATATTGAATTTTCAATGTTGTAGGTAATTATAGTGTAAATCATGTATCTTAGAACCTTGCAACCATGTGTGGATGAGTGGTGAAGATATGGACACATTACATAAGGATTTGGAGGCTTAAAAGTGAAAAAAATCAAGGAGGTATTGGTGTTTGGTAACACATGCATCAGCACCCACACCATTTTGTAGAAGTACCTTGGTTTTCCTCCTTTTTTACCATGATCGACCTTGAATCTGAAAATGTGTAAAACATGAAAGTTGTAGATATGAATGTCTTCTGTATTTTGTCCAACTTTCAGCTTAATCGGACGGCCAGATCAAAGGTTATGATGATTCTATGAAAACTGGTCTGGAGGAGAAGAGTACCGCTATGCCATACCGGTATGGTTTAGCCACTGGGGTTCGGGGTACCGGTACGCCATACCGGTGCTGTCTGATGAACAGCCCAAAATGCCTGCAAATCATGCTCCACTTGCTTGGGGGTCCCACCATTAATTCTCCCACTTGCCCCCTGACTTCCTTTACACATTTTCATGCCTCCTACACCCTAGTTGAAGACTTTGAAGGCAATGACATTAATGGGGATGAGAGAGAAGGGGGCTGCCAGGGGAGTTGCAGGCTAAGGTCTTCCAAGTCTATCAAAAGCCATCAAACTCACCTCCCATTAATGGGAGGCCTAAACACACATGCTAGGGACCACCATGGACGAAAATGGAAGGCTCACACTCCATATATTCAGCATTCCACAAGCCATTGGGGAGTGGCTACCTAAGCTTAGAAAGCTCCAAGGAGGAAGATGATGCATAGTCGATAGAAAACTTGGATTTTTGCATTTTCTTCCTATGTTTCACTTGTATTTTATTGTAAGACTCGTGTGAACTTCATTATTTACTTTTAATGTCACTTATTTCAAGTGCTTTGCAAGTTTAATTGAGTATCTTTGTTTCTACCATTGTTGTCTTAAGTTTTCTTTATTTCATAGCTTTAAAATGGGTATTGCATACTTTTCTTCATAGTTTAAGATTTCTTGCATTAAGTTAAGTTCGATGCTTCCTTTTTTCATTCTGTCTCTTTACATTGTGCATTTCCTTCTTGCTTTCATGAGTAGCTAGATTTTTAGTTGGCTAATCCAAGGGACACCTCCTATTGGGTTTGCCATTTCAACTTATTTTCTTTCCTCCTCTCGGCATACGATGGTTCGGTTTGACTGAGTTGAGTGTGGATGCGGTTAGAGTCTTTGATATCCCTTAGGCCTGGTCACGGGTTATGTTTGGATCCTCACTTCCATCCTATCCCTCACTTCCCATGAATCAATTGTTCATCTATGCACCATTGGAAGAAGATTTCGAGTTGACTCGGCATTTCCATTGGAATGACCTCTTCGGAATAGCCAACACTTGTTTTCCTTTCATTTTTAGCAAGAACACAAAACACCAAAACTCAAAACTTCAAAAGATTTTACACTTCTCTTCCATTTTGACAAAATCACCTTCACACACTTGAACTTCCTTCCTTGAGGAGACGACCTTGGAATACTTTTCCAAGTAAAACATTGTGACGCCCTTAAAATTGGGGGTCCCGTAGACCACCCCTCAACCCGTGAAAATACTCGTGATTATTGCATAACCCGGCATCACGTTTATCACATACCTGTAACCAAGATTACAACCCACATGAGGATCCGTGTTTCTTTTTATTTATTTAATCCCATCGAGATTCAATATACCCCAATGTATCTCTTTTAAGATCCATTTATGTCATTGGAACCAAAAAACACGTAGCCCAAAAGCATGGCAATGCATTCTATGCTAAATGCAATTGTGAAAAAATCTATGAAAATGATTTTACTTATGTTTATTATTTTGTGTTATAATCTATATTTATTAGGGACTAGTAAATTTTAAGTTGGGGGGTGTGATTAACCCTAATTAGTGTGTAAATAAAATAATTAAGTAGTCAATTTTGTAAGATAAAACAACTAAACATTATGAATTATAGTTTGTGTGTAAATTAAAGTTTTAAATACTTTATGTTTAAATTTTGGGGTCAAATGCAGAAATACTAGAAAATACAAGGCAATTTTGCAAGACTTGAAACTACGAGGGACTAAGGTGTAATAAAGAAACATGGACAAATTAGAAGGCGACAAGTGGCAGCTCAAGAACAAGACACCTTGCACCACTGCAAGGCTTAACCTTTAGGAAGGTTATGGTAGGGGTTAGGACCCCGCGATACATGGAAGCCCAAGAATGCGATGGACCACCACCACTGCAAGGAATAACCTTTAGGAAGGTTATGGTGGGGGTTAGGACCCCCCTTCTTGGCCAAATTTTTTCCTCCCCCTATAAATAGGGGTCTTCACTCCTTACGTCAAGCATACCATTCCAAGAGACCACTCCTCCCTACCAAAAGCTAGCCGGCCATCAAAGAGAGCAAAGAGAGAAAAAAGAGGGAAAGAAAAAGCCTTTGAAAGCTGGTCCGTGATACACTTTTACAGTTATTCTGTATTTCTACATTTCTGGAGTATCTTTCTATTCTGATAGTTGAACTGCCGCCATTTTTTTTGTCTTGAATGATAATAAAGGTAGTTGTGTTTCAATTGTTCCTTGTGAAAGAAGTTTTATTTTTAGTTGTAATGAATACTACCCACACTCCTTGCTTGACTGTAGCAATGGAGCATGAGTAGTCGTTTATACCCTCCAGTGCGAGGGGAACATATGTATATTATTATTTAGATTATAGAAATGATGATGTCTTATTTATATTTTATTTATTTATGTATTCTATGCTTAATGCGTGATACAGTGATGTGCATAATTTTGGTGTTGTGCCTTGAATTATGTCATCAGTGTATCATAAGACCCATTGGTTAAACAACCATGACATTCCTATTGGTATGACTTGTCCTCCACCGGAATGCTGAGGATATTCTACTGATGTGTGGTACGTAACCTAAATGATCCTCATGAATGGCTTGTTCTTCTGGGTTATTAGGGTTATTTAAATACTATATATAACTATATTGCTAGTCTAACAACCACGGTGTTCCTATCGGTATGGCTTGTCCTCCACCGAAATGGTGAGGATGTTTAACTGGTATATATATATATATATATATATATATATATATATATATATATATATATATATATATATATATATATCACAGATGACCTATTGGATAATTCAAGTGTTCCTGATGAATGGCTCAGCCTTTTGGTTTACTTGAAATAGTCAATTGGTACGACTATAACCAGCTTTCCTAAGAAGTTGATGTGTTATGCTATAATACCACCAGTTAACCTAAGACGTGGCTGTGTTATAGTTTATTATGTATGCACTTTTAATCATGAGATCAAGTGAATAATTCAAGTATTCCTCATGAATGACTTGTCCTTCTGGTTTGCTTGGGTTAATCAATTGACGTGGATATAACTAGTTAGCCTAAGAAGCAGCTGTGTTATGATTTATTACCCTTAGTTAGCCTAAGAAGCGGCTGTGCTATGGTTTATATACATCAGACCAACCGGTTGACTTGCCAATAAAATAGAAGTTAATCCTTGTAGGGTAGTATTTCCAGTATCTAACCAATATAATGCATATGGGACCCTTAAACTGCAGGGTATCTTTTATATTCTTTTATATTCTTGTTATTAACGCTTTTACTTACACACTTTATTTGTTTACTTACGCACTTTATTTGTTTACTTATGCACTTTATTGAAGTTAAATTAGCTTTCAAGCTAAGCTCACATCACAAGCTATCAAACATCATACTACTTCAAACAACAACTTTACTATTTTTTTTAATTTTAACTACTAAATTACTAAACTCTTCGTGGGATCGATACTTGGAGTTAAAATAAAAAAACTACAATTTAACCACTTATACTTGGGTGTATAATATAATATAATTCAGACCACTAAAAAGTGAGAATCACAGTCTGAGGGACAGGACACAGAGATATTGTCCATCAGGGATCGGATATAATCGGGTACAGGTGACAAGGGCTAGACCATGCATACGAATGGTAGTCTTCGGTTTAGGGGAAGGATCGTGGTTCCCTAGTCTGCAGAGCTGAGAGAGGAGATTCTTATAGAGTTTCATTGCTTGCATTTTGCGGTGCATCCAGGTGGCACAGAGATGTACCTTGATCTTCATCGCCAATACTATTAGAGTGAGATGAAGAGACACGTCGGAGATTTTGTTAACCGATGTCTCACCTACCAGCAGGTGAAGGTTGAATACCAAAGACTAGTAGGGTTACTCCAGCCTTTGGAGGTAGCTGAATGGAAGTGGGAGCATGTCACAATGAATTTTGTGACTCACTTGCCACGAACATTGAGAGGACATGACGTAGTATGGGTGATACTGGACCGGCTTACGAAGTTGGCACACTTTTTGGCTGTGCAGATGACCTTAACACTGGAGAAATTATGTAAGTTGTATATATGGGAGATTATCCGGTTGCATGGGGTGCTCGTATCTATAGTGTCGGATCAGAATCATAGGTTCACGACTCTTTTTTGGAAAAGTTTCCAGCGAGCCATGGGGACACAATTGACGATGAATACTACTTTTAATTCCTAGACGAACGGTCAGTCGGAGAAGGCCATCTAGATTTTAGAGGACATGCTATGGGTATACGTCCTAGATCTCAAGAGTATTTGGGAAGATCACCTACCCTTAGTGGAGTCTACCTACAACAATAGTTATCAAGCGAGTATATAGATGGCACCCTATGAGACACTATATGGGAGGCCTTGTCGTTTTCTGATTTGTTGGATGGAGGTTGGAGAGAGACCCTCTACTGGTTCAAAATTGGTTAGTGACACCTCAAAAAAGGTGGACTTGATACGAAAAAATCTTACGGCTTAGAGCTGATATAAGAGTTATGTTGATAGACGGCGATGACCTTTGGAATTTGAGGTTAGAGATCATGTCCTCTTGAAGGTGATGCCTAAGATAGGAGTAGTTAGGTTCGACAAGAGTGAAAAACTGTCGCCGAGGTATATCGGGCCCTGTGAAGTACTCGAGAGGGTGGGTATAGTTGCTTACCGGTTGGCGTTACCGCTAAATCTATCGAGTGTTCATGCGGTCTTCCATGTCTCCATGCTTCGGAAATACACCCTAGATCCAACTCATGTGGTGGATTGGGGCGAGCTTGCTGTTGATGCAGATGGAACCTTTGACGAGGGACCAGTGCGCATCATGGATAACTGGGATCAGGTTTTGCGAGGCAAGACTGTGAGGCTAATAAAAGTGTTATGGCAGCACTGAGGAGTAGAGGAGGCAACATGGGAGTGCGAGGACACTATCTGTACCAGTTATCCTTTCTTATTCGAGGATGGAGGTACATTTAGTATGATATGACTGTCGCATATGCATGTAGTTGAATGTGCATGTGTGAGTGAATTTCGGGGACGAAATTCTTTTAAGGGGGGAAGAATGTAAAACATAAGAAACGTGCGGCGCAACGTGGACCGCACATTTTAGGAGTATAAACAGGGGTGAAATATTTGATTTTCAGATATTTCTCTCCCTATTATCAGCTGGTTCACAAGTTGGAAGAAGCAGAAGAAGAAAAACATAAATTTCCCCCTTTCTCCCTTTGATTCACATAGTTTCGTCGGTCGGAATCACTTGGACCAAGAGTTAAAGTCGATCACCGCGACGAGGGCTACATCTACGTACCAAAAAAACTAAAGATTTCACCAAAGATCCAAAGAGGAGATTTTGCGGAAATCAAGATTTTGGAGTGGTGTTGTGTTCTTGAAGGTTCTATACATCAGTTTACGCTTCAAGAGGTAGGGTTCCCTCCTATTTTGGTTTATTTCCATCCTATGATGTCCATAGGGAGTGGTTAGGTGTATAGACTTGCCTATCATTATGGAAACGAGGGAATGGGTATAGAAATGGATAGAATACATTCATTTTGAATTAGGTATGTCGAAATTACCTATGGTGATTCTTGTGTTATGTGACGAAAAGTGGGCATGTTATGTTTTTACAAAAATATATGCCTTGAATGATTGAAGTGTTATTTTGATGAGATTGAAATAACATGCTTGCATGTTATGGCAAATTCAAATCATGCACTTATGATGTTATTCACAATTGAAAATGTAAGTGTTGAAATATGGTAGAAATAATCCATGTGGCATTCATTACATATGGGTATGATATGGATATTGAAATTGCTCATTTGACATTCATTGTATATTGGGCATGACTTTGGCATCACATTCATGGACATTAGGCATGAGTGTGGGTGTGTGGTTGCATTGTTTAATCGATCACCATACTTGGTGGTTGATAAGTGGACTCGGTAAGGTTGAATCGAAGATCCCGTTGAGTCACATGCATGAAAAACTTGTGTCGGGTATAGCAAGAAAGGATAGATTCTCCCTCGGGTGAGAGGCTTGACTACGTGGTTCATACACTCCCCTGTGGTGCAATTCCAGAAAAGTGTAATGGCGTACGGAGCCAACTGTGTGATTCCAAAATCCGATACCCAACAATGACATATGGTTTTGTTTTATAAAGTATTCATTTGATGAGAAACATCCAAAAATGTTTCGGTTGATAAACACATGACTTTATTTCAAGAAATCATTGGATGTATTTCATCAATGACAAATGAATTACACATGTGCATTGCATTGTGTTATGGGAGTCGGTGAGGACTCGGGTTAAGGTGCATGAGTGAGTATCATCTCATATCATGACATGACATGGTAGAAATTTCCATCTTGAATGATATGTTCTTGTACAGAAGGGATTATGATTGTTATTTCTTGCATGTGCACATTTCATACGCATGTATAGGGGGAGTAGCTTATATAGGAGATACTTTATTGAGCGTAGCTCACCCTATACGGGAAAGCGTTTTAGGTGCGAAGTTTACACCGATGGAGGACTCTCATTTCGAGCCACAAAGATGAAGAGAGCCGACTTGTGGCTTTTGATAGCTCATTTTGTATAATCTTGTGAAAACTATATTTTTGGGCATGTAATCGTACGGAATTATCGGCAATAGAAATTGTATATAATGAATTTTATGTGAAAAACCTTATTAAGCATATTTTGGATGGTATTGGAATAGATTGGAATGGATTGAAAATGAAAAATAGGTGAAATAGGCAAAAGTGGGCAAAGAGTACCGGTACAACGGGGTCTAGTGAGTTACCCGTATTGGTACTGATTTTCCAGTGGGTCGACAGTACTGGTACAGCCTTGTCCAGAAGGCAGAGCGTACTGGTATTGATTTTCCAGAAGGTTCATAGTACCGGTACTCTTTCCAAAATTTTGAAATTTTAAAATTACCTTGCCAAGCTTTTGGGCTATGGGTTCTTGGGTTCCAAGGATGTAAATGGACTATAATGGAGTATAAAATGTAATACTTTGTACCATGGTTGGATCGAATAATAAAATATATACGAGGTTTGACATGTGATTTATAATCCCAGTTAAGGGGATGCTATGAATGTGATGTCAAGTTGTGCGACAATCACAAGTATTTTCGCTGGTTGATGGGTAGTCAATAGTCAATAAATGAACCCTGGTTTTAGGAGCGTCATAGAATGAAGGATTGCGATATCTCTTAAGTATTTTTTAAATAAAGATATCAGTAGACACACGAGTTTTTCTAAAAATATGTGGAAAATTTGCAATTAATGTTTGTTAATCTTATAGTGATGAGGGAAGTAGAAGTATCCTGGTAATAGAAAAGAATGGTGATTTAAACATATTTGTGGAAAATATAAATATGTAATCCTAACAATTGAATTTTATAGGTATCTGCACTGAAAACCTTCACGAGACAAAATTCGTCCACTAGGGATCACTTAGGGGTTTAACTGCTTGTTGCATAAGCTAATTGCAATCGTGAATTCTATGAAAGTGATTTTGTTCTATTTATTTTATTACTAGGGACTAGTATTATTTGGTTTGGGGGTGTGATTAAACCAAAATAGTGTGTAAATGAATTAGGGTTTAGGATTAATTGTGGGCATAAATTAGGTTAAAGTGATTAATTTATAAAGTATTAGGGTTAATGTGTAGTTTGTACATTTTTCAGGGTTTTAAGCATAAAGAAAGGGGCAAGAGTAATTAAGAAGTCAAAGAGTCAACCAAGGGGGCTGCCAACCATGGAAAACCAGGGGATTAGCACCGTCGAGATGGTGGTGGTGGTGTTCGGATGGTGGATAAACTGTCTTTTTCCTCCCTCTCCTCCCATTGGTCCATTTGAGCAACAACTTGATGTGATTAAGCAGCTTGGGTTTCTGCCGCCTCTATACGCCCCCTTCTGGTGCCAATAAATAGTCTGCTTTAGTTCATTTTCAAGGGATTGATGGGAGTGAAGCTAGTGAAGAAAAGGAGTGAAGGAGGGAAGGAAGAGAGAAAGAAAGGCTTTAGGGAAAGTCTTTACAGTTAGAAGGAGCGAAGCCCTACCCTAATCACTTCCCAGCCAAAATTTTCTCTATTTCTTTTTATAATTTCTACTTGGATGGTTCAACCTCTCCCAAATTTTGTGCCCTGGCTAGTAATAAGAGTGGCATTTTTTCACCTATTCCTCAGGGAAGGACTTTGTTTTTTTTTTTTTTCAGTTGTAATGAGATTACCTCTTTCTTCTTGTTTGTCTATAGCAATAGAGCGAGAGTAGTCCGTTTACAATCTTTTGTGAAGGGTGAATGCATGTGTAATACAGTTTAAGTTATGAAAATGCTGATGTTTTATTTATTTGATAATGTTTATACCGCCCTTAATTGATGGATAGTTATTATTATAATATACTCATGGTTATGATCATCAAGCAAAGCCTAATGTTATATACCATTCTATCTATAATTATTACATACCTCATGCATCACACAGTGATGCACTTAGTTGGGTTTTATGTAACATTTTGGAGATTTGTTATAGACAAGTTAAATCTCTTCATAGTCAATGCTTTTGATTCAATGCATAAACCGGAACTCTGTCTTCATTGAATCATCAACTTGTCGATCAAATAACTAGAGTAAACCTTTTGAATGGTTTAGCCTACAAGGGTTATTTGCGTATTGCATGGTATATAGCACTTCCAGCTAACCTAACTAGTTGCTATGATATGGTTCAGTTGCACATCAAACCTACCAGTTAACTTTCTAATAAAATGGAGTTAATTGTTGTAAGGTGAAATTTTCATAAACAAACGATATAATACATGTTGGATCCCTGAACTGAAGAGTAACTTTTATCATTGTTATTCAAAGTTTAGTTGAGTGTTTATTGATAATCTAAGCTCACACTGCAAGCTATTGCATTGCATACTACACACATGACAATTTTACCTTTTTTTGTTATGAATTCTGATAGTAAGTTCTCTATGGGTTCGACCTTGAACTTAAACCAAGAAATATTATAATTTGATCACTTATACTTGGGTGTATGACTTAATTCAGGTCAGATCAAGTATCCATAGTAGCAATCATGGCTTTGCATCTTTCTTTATCAACATATATTTTAGGGCTGCATGATCAGTAAAAACAACAGCTGAGGAGCCTACCAAGTATGATTAAAAGTTATCCAAGGCAAAAACAACAAAAAATAACTTATTTTATGTAGTAGAATGGTTTATTTGAGCATCATTGAGAGCTTTACTTGCATAGTAAATGACATAGGGCTTATTTTATTTCATTTGCCCTAGCACTACTCCAATGGTGTAATCGCTAGGATCACGTATCAACTCAAAAGGCAATTAACAGTTAGGTGGTTGCATGATAGGGGTAGAAATCAAGATGCCTTTAAGTTTCATGAAAGCTTTTTGGCACTCATCATCCCACACAAAGGGAATGTCCTGACTTAGGAGATGGCACATGGTTCTAGAAATAACACTAATGTTCAATATGAATCTCTTATAAAAACTAGCATGATTTAATAATGATCTAACATCCTTGACCATTTTTAGAGCATTTAAATTTCCAATTAAATTAGTTTTAGCCTTGTCCACTTTTATTCCTTCAGATGGGACAATGTGACCTAACACAAAACCTTGTGTCACCATGAAGTGACACTTTTCCCAATTGAGCTCTAGGTTTGTCTCCTCACATCGTATGACCACACTTTCTCGATTCACCAGACACAAGTCAAATGAATCTTCATAAACTGGGAAGTTATCCATGAAGACGTCCAAACATCTCTCCATCATGCCACTAAAAAATGTTTAGCATGCATTGTTGAAAGGTCGCAAGAGCATTACACAAACCATGCGACATTCTCTTATAGACAAAAGTGCCAAAAGGACAAGTGAATGTTTTCTCCTGATCTTCCAGTGCATAACCAGCTTGCTTGCCCTCCAAAGGGGTTGTATTTTCACGAAATCTCCAAAGCTTAAGAGAATAGTATCATGTAGTAACTCAAACAAAAAGTCAATGGTCGTCTCCTCAAGGAAATATTTAGAATCCAAGGTGATGAAAAATAAAAAGAAAAATTTCTTTGAAGTTGAGAATTTTGAGATTAATCACTAATTAAAATGAAATTCAATAATTGGAAAGCCAGATAATCTTCAGAATTCATCCCGCCTATGAATGAGAATTTATACTTTAAACTTATAACTCTTATGCTTTCATATTCAAACTAGTACAAATAGATGATTTTTAACTAGACACTTAAAAAAGAATCAAAATTAGTAATTGATAGTTTATGATTAAATAATTAGTACTCTATTGGTTGCAAAAAACACCACTAATTACCCATAACAAAACCAATTGTATATTGGTAATAGGGAAGTATGCAAACCAAATAGGTTTTCAAAAACACAACTTTAATCAAACAATCACATAAATGTTAAAACCCTAGTTTAGAGTATAACCCTAATTCATAGGTTGAGTATCCTTCTTTAGATTATCCAGAGAAAGACTACTCATTCATGGTAGTGTAAATAACACAAGAAATTAAAGTAAACATAATTCAATTCGTGTAAGTAGAAATTGACTTGAAGGTAATTATTGGTATTGAAAAAATGAATTTAAATAAAAAACTTTGAAATTAAAGACAATTGAATGTATGATTGCTAGAACAAATAAAAGAGTAGGACTTAGAAGTAAAGAACAGTAGCAAGAACTCTCAAGGAAACCCTAACATTCTCAAAAACAATAAAGCAGAGGAAAAACTATGGAAAAATTCAAAACATGTTATGGTCTTCCCCAGTAGATCTTATATTTATTATGATTGGATGGAGACTCTTCAGATCTTTGGTAAATATCTTCCCCAAGATTATCTCCTCTTCCTATTGGTTGAGACTCCCTGAAATATTTGGAAAGATCTAATCTTTAGTTAAGTCTCCTATGAAAATCTACCTCGACCTATTGATAGAACATACTCCAACTACCGGTAGAAACTCCTTATGTGGCCCGACCTACTAGTAGAATAGTAAAACCTACGGGTAGAACATCTGTTTAACAAAACTACTAAAAGTATTGTGGTTTTTACTACTGGTAGAACATCTGGTAGGATTTGTAAACTCCCATATTCTTATCATTATATGGTAACATAATTATGTTTTAAAATGCTAATATATATAATTATGTATGCATGAACTATGTAGATTGTAAGAGTAGAAATAAAAAGGTTAGTTGAGGTAATAGAGTATGTTGTAGAAGTTTGACTTTCGAAAGAATTGACTTTTGGGTAAAACTTAGTTTTGAATATGTTTAACTTTTAAAATAGTGATTAGGTAAGTTTCTAAATATTTTTAGATCAAGATAAGGTCTCCACTGAATCCGGAAGGTTGATAAACCTTGGGAGAGGTAATATGGGGCATATTAGAAGTGAGGAAGTATTTCGGAGTTAAAATACATTTTAGAGAGAATTTGGACAAAAAGGATTTTGGACACTGTCTAGTGTTTTGATCATAACCTTTTATTCTGAAGTCCATTTTATCTGAAATTTGGATAGTAGATAGCAGATATCTAGGGCTACAAAGGTGTATTTCCCCAAAATTTTCTAATTCGACCTCTAAATGGGCCAACACTGTGCTGGAAGTTTCAGCAAACAAAGTGTACCGGTACAGCGTACCGGTACTTCGAACTTCAGAAGCTAAATAGTACCGGTACGCTCGGTAAAACCCAGTTCGACCGGATTTCAGGTTTTGTCTCTGTTTCTCACCCTATAAATACATAATGACGCCTCCCTTAGCCCTATTTCAACACTTATAACCCGAGAAAGTCCTAGAGAGGAAGAAAAGAGGAGAAAATAAGAGATTAAGAGTGGATTCAACTTGGGGAATGATCAAATCTCAAGTTCTTCACACAAAAACCAAGGAAGAAGAAGGTAGGGGGTTTTCTTCCATTCTTGTCCATTGATGCTAGGGCTAATATATATATATTCTTTGACTCTAAATCTTATATATTTGCTATGAAATCATCTTTTCTTGGTCTTCTTGCAATTATTACCATGTTTTACACAAGTTAGGGTTGAATACCCATGAAATCTAATTTTCTTGATATAAAACCCTAGTTTTCAAAAGATGTGACTTTCTTCTTGATTCTTCCTTTGTTCTTGACTTAGAAAACTTTAGTGCTTTGAGTTGAGTACTAAAATGATATTGATGATGATCTCTTACATTTTTTTCACGTGCTCTATTGAAATACTACATGTGAAATTTGGGATTTATGGAATTGTGTGTTATTTGAGGAAATTGTTAGTATTGTATCTCTTGTGTGGTTGTTGGATAAACATGGGCTACTATTGACCGGGTATTTTGGAGTGTGTAGACGCCTTCTTATTCCATGTGGGTTAGAACTTTTCCTACCACTCGTAATGGGGTTAGTGCCTTGCGAGGACTAAACCATTATTGCTTACGGGTTACCGTGGAACAAGGGGTTAGTATACTACTCTTTGGTTGGATACGTTACTACCATGGTGTTGGCATACGCCCTTCCTAAAGGTTGAATATCCTTGCGAGGATTTGTGTGGATTGTACGTGGGCCATGATATTTTTTATGGTATCCTTGCAAGGTCTTACTTAATACCAGAGATACAAATACAGTGGTGGGTTATTGTTCATTGTACCAGAAATAGTTTCTACAAGAATTTTGGGAAGTATGAGATTCCACAAGAACTTGAGAGAAATGGTTTATGGTGGAATGGATTATTAGTTGTATATTGGTTTCACTTATGCATTAAATTATTACTGTTGCTTAAACTTGAGATCTGTTTAAATGTCCCGATTTTCTTTTGAAATTCATATATGCTATTTGTAAAAGGTGACCGACCATTTTTATATTCATTCGTAAACCTTGTTTAAGTTTGGGAGGAATGTCGCAACAGAGCTTAGTGCTCACCCCCCTTATAAACAACATTTTTCAGATTATGTACTGGAGGAGGATTTGAGAATTGAGGAACCAGCACACTGGGAGATTCCCGTAGACGGGCATGTTGATCCCGAGGTGGACGCTTAGAACAACATTGCTTTTTATTCTAGACTAGGAAATTTACTTTGGAAATATTGTGAAGTCTAGACTCTTTTGTAATTTCGCTGCGAGTTTATGTTTAATTCTTTTGGGATGTAATTGCCATGGCTTAGCATATTCTTTTGGATATAGTGGCCATGGTTGGTTTAATTCTTTTGGGATGATATCGTAAATGATATATTTTATGAATGAAATTTCTTTATGGATGAATTATTTAGTTGCTCTCATGATGTGAATGGTTTTTAGTTTGTATTACCGTCTAGGGTGGGTTTTGGGGAGTTACAGGACTGGTAGAACATGTTCCACCAACCAATAGGACTTCTCTAATGAAAAAAGGGTAAAGTATTGTGAGTTTTTCTACCAGCAAAACATGATTATACTACCAATAGAACTTCTATTATTCTTCCAAAATTGATCTTTAAGGCATTGACTTCATCCTTTCTCTAGCAACTTAAATCCCAACTATTTTCTTGCCATTAAATCAATGCTTATTCTTCATATTTACACCTAAAATACTTGTAACATAGAAATTAAAGCATGCAAACTATACTAAGTAAAGCGAATTAGTGCACTAGCAAACCTAAAGTGAATATGTTAAGTTATAGAATAATGCAATGTTGAAGTCTCAACACACCCCCAACTTAGGCTTCGCTAGTCCCTTGAAAACATTAAACTAAGAAACTAAATAGAACAAAACATAAAACATCGAAGGAAAGAGAGTAACCACATAATCAAACCATAAGGCATTAATTAAAAAGACAGAAAGCACATAATCCAAAAGATATGTTTCTATTGATTTTAATCATTGATTCCACTTACATTAACTCGAGGAAAATATAGACTAGCCGTGGAGGTTCTTCTACCTAGGCTATACAAAATTTCCTACTCTTAAACCCTAAACTCCTATAGGTTCTTCTTCTTATACTCTAACAACTCACAACATTATCTCATTTCTTAGCAACGCCCTCATCAACACCACTTTGGACCCAACAATCTCCTAAGTGCTTCCAATGGTCCATCTTTCTCATCATCTAAATCAGAGGTCATAACTGGATTTGAAAAAGTGGTACCTGCATTTGGATCTTCTCCTTTCCTTCTGATGGAATATCCTTAGACTCAGTATCTTTCTCCTTTGCCACCCCTTCCCTCATTGTTGGATATGCCTTAGCAACAATAAGCCACGACAAAACATTTGTAGCCCATTCTTGTTTCTCCTAGGAGTCTATAGGGCAATCTTTCTTGAAAAATGATTCGTCATCTTTTTCTTCCATAGAATCTGACTCGGTTCTCTTCCTCTTCCCTTATCTCAGATGTCCATTTGGATGATGCAGCTTCAAGAGCGCTGGTTGAAGTGTCTCTCCTAGATCTTGTCTTGGCCATCTTCACTATAGCTATAGAGACTATGACCACCAAAGAGATCCAAGCCCGTAGAGTAGACTTGAAGAACTCAAGAGAAGAGTGAGATAGAGCTAGAATTTTCCTTGAAGCCCTTAATCCAAAATGACAACAGATCTACAATATGAATGATTACTTGAAGCCTAAGTCTTCTAAGCAAATTTCTAAAGAGGAAAATAGGCTTTTATAGTGAAAAATGAAAAGTTAGAATAAAAAAACCCCTTAAAATTTGTGAAAACCCTTCATTTTAACAACTCAGATCTATCACCTATTGTAGGTAATGCACGATCTACTAGTTGAACGACCCACTATTCCAACATCTACTTGTAGAACAACCTACTATTCTAACATCTACTGGTAGAATGCTAAAATTTCTCAAAAAATTCCAATTTATTTCTCTTTTCAATTTACTTCTTTTTTTTTCTTTATAAAACAAAACCTAAACTCGACTAATACCTAATCAAGAAACCAATGATCTATTTTCATGCCCAATTCCTAAAAATTATGCAGTAAAACTTGATTCCATTAAAATCCAAAATTTCATGCCTTCCAATTTTAAAAGCACACCCTCAAACTAAGAAAAAACCATTTTCCTAAGCAATCATGATTGCATTTAGCCTATTCAATAAGTCTTTAAGCCCCTAGGTGATCCCTTAGTGGATGAGTTTTGTGTTGTGAAGGTTTTCAGAAAAGATGCCTACAAACTTCTACATTTTAGCTATTCCAATTGCATCAATTTCATCAAATTCAACAAAAACAACAATATGACAATAGTATTTAAGCTCATTCACATATAGATTTATCAAACCAAATTCTCATCTCTTCAAAGCTATCCAATTTCACTCAGAATAGATCTCTCTTACTATCATAACTGTTTCACTCAAGGTATATGTGGGCATAATTTATGTTAACAAAGAAAGTATATCCCACATATTTCTTACAATGAAAAACATTAAGAAATGAATCATTCTTGACACAATCTCATGAAAGAAAGTTAAAGTAATAAAAATGACACCATTGATGTATCTCTCCATCCATAAGGTATTTTAATTCACCATTATCCTCAAAATCAATTTGGACTTTATTAAGGTTATAATGGGGCAATGGGTAAAGGTAAAAAATAAAAAATAAAGGATTAAAGAATTCAGAAAGAGTTATCCCAAGATACTTTTTGCTTTATTTTGTAACACTTGACTCCTCCTTTCAAGCACTTTTCTTTATTTTTCACTTCATTCTCTTTTTATTTATTCCCCCCCTTTCAAAAATTCTACAGATTCTTCTACTTTTTTCTTTTCAGTTGGATTACCTTTTCTTTCATGTGTTCCCAAGTGTATTTGCCTTGGTTAAAATTTATGGCTAAGAATTGAACATTCAAAAAGGGCCAATCAGGGCTTTGAGATAATTTGTCTTAGAAAGAATAGTTTAAAGCTCAAATTTATCCAAAAGATGACCTACAATCCTTTTCCAAGATCAATGGCAAATTTTTATTTGATAGAGATACAATCAACTAATCATTCCTTGTGAAAGAACTATTTTTCAGTAATTGTCACAAAACCCTCTAAAATGATATACTTTAAACTCACAAGGTCATTTATCTGTCTCCAGTGTACATGTCAAGTTTTGAAAGACAAAAACCTATTTCAAAAAACCATAAGAACTAGATGATCATGGTGCATAAAATTTGATTTTTTTTTAAAGAAAATACACACATAATACTCAATCATCTAATAAATTACATCTAATAGTCCATATGTAATAAACTCAAATTATCCCCGACATATCAAAGTTCTCAAAGAATTCAACTCACGCATCATACTTTCAAAGTAGCTAAAGCAGATTTTTTTTTTCATTACCGTCATTTTTCAGGTGCAACAAATAAACAAAACACACAAAAGAAAAAGAAACACAAAAATAAGAAAACAACGGTGTAAACCCTCACCCCCCCAATTTTAATTATGCATTGTCATTAATGCAACAAAAACAATTAATGCAATAGAACTAATGAAATAGATAAGGGAACAAGGTCACCTAAAAAGAATGGCTCCAAAAGGAATTCAAACTACAAAATCAAAAGAAAAATAAAGTAAAACAATGAATCTACTATGTCACAACAAATCATTTAGGAAAAAGATAAACTGGATCAGCAAGCTCCTCTACAGGCTCTTCTAATGGAAAACCGTCCAAGAGTGGCTTTAAACACTGACCATTGACCTTAAATGTTTGCCCATTCTTCAGGCTCTCAAGCTCTATCGCTCCATGAGGGAAAACTATATGCACTACGAAGGGACCCATCCATCTCTAGCATAGGTTACCTGGGAAAAGATGAAGTTTAGAATTATACAAAAGTATTTTTTGTCCTTGCTCAAAATTTTTTTGTAAAAATAGATTTATCATGAATTTGTTTTTTACATTCGCCTTTTAAATTTGATTACTTTCATATGCATCTCTTCAACTTCATTGAAGTCCAATTTCCTATTATTACTAACTAGTTTCAAATTAAAGTTTGAGGTTTTTATGGCCTAATAATCTTTGTCTCCTTATTGTCCAATTGACATTAGTTTGCGGTGGTAACATGTGGACACTTTGTGTGTAATGCCATATTTATGCATGAGATTATCAAATGGAATATTATAGAAATGTAACCCACCATCATTGATTATTGCCCTAGGCATCCCAAACAAAGGTAGAATATATTATGTGACGCCCCTAAAACTAGGGGTCATTATTTAACCCATTGACCACCCGTCAACCTGCGGAATTTCCCGTGAGTGTTACTTGATCCGACATCATGCTATTATTATTCCATTACCTAAAATTTTAACTCACATGTATTACCCGTGTTTCTTTAATCATTTAATCCAACCAAGGTCCAATATATCTCATTTAATGTTCATTTGTATCATTGGAACCAAGGAAAACAAAGCCCAAAAGCATGGCAAAATAATTTAAAAATTTCAAGTTTTAGGAGACAGTACCGGTACGGTTTGGTTTCTGGACAGACAGCGTACTAGTACACTTTGTCCAGTTTTGTCCAATTCACCTGTTTTTGATTTTTAAGCTGTTCCAAAACCTACCTTTTTCATCCAAAACATACTAAATCATGTTTTTCGCATATAATCTAATATATACAACGTCTAATACAATCCATTCCATACATTTACATGCCAAATGGGTTTTAAGCAAAAGTTTTTACAAAAACTTGTTTTCAAAAGCCACAACCCGCCTTTTCTTCATCGTTGATGCCCCGAATGAGTGCCATCCACCAGGAGTGTAGTCCACACCTGAAATATTTTCCTGTATAGGGTGAGCCACGCCCAGTAAAGTATTTCCTACAGAGGCTACTACCCAACCTAAGTGCATATACAATGTTCCCATGCAACAATTCACAACCAACAACATTCCAAACAAGTGTACATCATTCAATTTTGGAATCTTAGCAATGCCATGCCATGAAGTGAGATGAGACTCAATCATGCAACTCAACCTGAGCCCTTCTTGACTCTTTTTCCCCATCTAATGTCATGGTTTTTAAAACCGGGCTTCCAAGCCCCTCGACATTGGTTTCATTCACCCAATGACTATTTGAAAATTTTTGGGTCTTTCTTGGGGTGGGTATTTATGGGCTTACACCAACGGTCACCCAACTGTCATGGAATTTATACACTTCCACCAACGGTTTCATGTACATCGACACACTTTACGGGCTCTTATACCAACAGAAGTGCATATCAGAATCACCGAGTCTTTCACCCAAGGGATAGTCTAGCCCTTCTTGCTAACCTCGACCCAATTCTTTTTCATGCAACTGTGCGACTCAGCTGGATATTCAATCCAACTTTCACAAGCCCACCCATCATCCACCTATTTGGTGTTTGATATCAACCATGCACACACACACCCACACACATGGCTATGGATGCGCTTTCTTCGTGCAAATGCATTGTAATGCTCCATTGCTAATTCAATATCATGCCCATATGTAAAGAATGTCATATGAGCAACTTTAAACACAAAAGTACATATCCCATGGTGATTTACATCTTATGCATACAATTACCAACTTTATCACAATGTTAATACATCAATAAACATATATCTATATTTTGTTTTCCAACAACAATCACTAGCATGTTATTACATAATATGAGCCAATAACACACTTCAATCCCCAAGGCATAATTTAAACACATAGCATGCCCACAATCCCATTTCCACGGAATTACACAAGTAATTGCCATATATCAACTCCAAGCTAGGAATTTATTTTAACCCATTCTATATCCATTTTCATACTCATTTCATCACTTTCACAAGCATAGTCACATGATATAGCATTTTATAAATCCACCCATTACATATAGATGAGCTAGGTTGTAAATAAACCTAAGTAGGAAGGAACCCTACCTCTTGAAGCGTGAAATCATGTTGGAAAGCTCCAAGAACCCAAAAAAGCTAGAATCTCCTCTTCCCAAAAATCCTGTCCTTGGAATCTCGCCCAAAGCCGACTTCCTTGGTATGGTTTTGTAGCCCACATCGAGAACAACTTTCCTTGTTGGCCCGAGCGGATTCGATCACTCAATCTCTGTAGATCTTAGGGAGAGTGGAGAAATTCTCTCTTTTCCCTCTCTTCTCTATCGACTAACCGGATGAACACAAATGAGGCCAAAAATCAGATTTTCTTTCTTATTTATAGTCTTAGAAAACTTGGCTCACAACTGGCAACACGACCCTCTTTTTTTTGAGTCTGTTTTAACTCCGAAACGATTAAATTTTGTCCCGGTTCAAGTTCAAATTAATTTTATTTTAGTTTGCCTTAAATTATTTCTAAATTTTGAAATTGTATTAGAAATCCCATTTTTAGGTCACCCGAGACTCAATCGCCTCGTAAAATGTGAAGAATCTGACTATCTTAGAATTCGATAAAATTTGACTGGGTAACTAGATTTTGCAAGATGAATCCAACCGTAAGGTCCGTTTCATCATCCGAGATCCAGAAAAATTCAGGTTTATAACCCGTACTATAGTGGCACTTTACTGTTTTGCCCTTTTTTTGTAAAAAGTTTAAATTTACCAGGTTTTACATATTCTTTCATAAACTTAATCACAACCTTGTGATCATTGGTCCTAGTTGGGATGACCTCTACCCATTTAGACACATAATCAACTGCCAAAAGAATGTAACCATATCTAAAAGACATAGGAAAGGGACGCATAAAGTCAAATTTTTTTATCACAAGAAGGGGGGCAAGAGGCATAATATTCTTACGGGTCACACCTCTTGATCTTGGCATCTGTCGCACTACTTATATAACATAAAACAATTTTAAAGTAAAGTAGGCTAATAAAAACCAAATTGTAAGACCTTAGTTGATGTCTTCTTGGATGAGAAGTGGCCTTCATAAGCTTCTAAAGCTACCCCATAACAAGATAATTGATAATGTTAGCATACCATGACACAGTTGTATTCAAAACAAATAACTGCTCATTAGGGAAAAAGTCAAGAATAGGGATTTGAGCATTTGTGTCTTCAATCATAAGCCTCAATAAATAATCGGCCACCACATTCTCAGCTCCTTTTTAGTCTTTGATAATGAAGTGAAACTCTTGAAGGAGAAGAATCCACCTGATCAACCTTGGCTTAACATCCTGCTTAGTCATCAAATACTTCAAAGCAACATGGTTAGTATAAACAACAATAGTTGATCAAATAATGTATGATTGATCTGACTTGATTGATGTCATAAATCCAAGTATAAGTGGTCAAATTGTAATATTTGTTGGTTAAGTTCAAAGTCGAACCCACAGGAAGCTAATTGTCGGTATTCAAAGAAGAAACAATGAAATTGTCATGTGTGTAGTGTGCAACGTAATAACTTGTGGTGTGAGCTTAGAATTGTCAAATAAACACTTAACTAAAAATTTGAAAACCAATGATAAAAAGGTACTCTTCAGTGCGAGGATCCAACATGCTTTATACTATTTATTTATGAAACTACCATCTTACAACAATTAACCCCCATTTTACTAGAAAGCTAACCGGTAGGTTTGATGTATAACCAAACCATATCACAACAACTGATTAGGTTAGTCGAAGGTTTATTTGTCATGCAACAATCAAATAAACCTAGTAAACCCAAAGGTGAACCATTCAAAAGGTTTACTCTCGCTATCCGATCAGTAGGTTGATGATTGAATGAAGATGGAGTTCTGGATTATGCATTGAATCAAAAGCATTAATTATGATGAGATTTAACTTATATATAACCAATCTCCTGACTGTTACATAAAGCCCAACTACGTACATCACTGTATCATGCAAGAAGTGCATAATAATTATAGATAGTATGGTATATAGCATTAAGTTATACTCGGTGTTCATATCCATGAACATATTATAAGTATAACCATCCATCAAATAAGAGAGATATAAACATTAACACATAAATAAAACATCGGTATTTCCATAATGTTAAAAGTATTACACATACATTCACGCTTCATCGAAGAGTATAAATGAACTACTCACACCTCATTGATATAGATGAGCAAAAGGAATGATATAATCCATTACAACCAAAAATAAAATACAAAAATTCCTTCCTTGAGGAATAGTTGAAACACTGCCACTCTTATTACTAGCTAGGGCACAAAAGTAAGGGTGGTTCAACCCTACAGACCCCTCCATCAAAATTACTAGTCCCTAGTAATAAAAATATGATAAATTAAGTAAAATCACTTTCGTAGATTCCACGTTTGCATTTAGCATATGCAACAAACCGCTAAACCCCTAGGTGATCCCTAGTAGACGAGTTTTATCTCGTGAAAGTTTTCACCGAATATACCTGCAAACTTCAATGGTTAGCATTCCATAATTCACATTTTCATGGATAAAATTAAATCACCATTTTTCTTTATTGCCATGATACTTCCTTTCCCTGATTGTTGTAAGAGTAACACACATTATTTGTAACACAATTCCATACATTTTCAGAAAACTCGTGTGTGTGTGCTACGATTCTTTTATTTCAAAAATCAATTAAGAAATATTACCACCCTTCACTTTGTTGTACAAGAATTATCCTCGATGCCAATCATTTCCTAGAAATTACTCAGCAAAGCATACACTCAAGTTTTAGTGGTTGTCACTCAAAAATTACATGTGAGGAGAATATTGTTATCAAGACAAAATAATAGCACCTGTAATATACCAAAAGAAGGTTATTTGAATAAAACTAGAATTTCGCATAATCTCAGGCAAGAATATTAGCCCTTCATGAAACAACATTATCAACACTCTCCCTTTTCTGATGAATAAGGGGAAATAATACATATGCATGACTTATGGAATAAAAAAGGACATTATTAGGATTATAACATGGCCAAGGCTATTGGGTTTAAACAAACGATGTCAAAGGTTTTCAAAAAGCTATCATTCCTGGATTAGTGTAGCACACATCTCTACCATTTTTCCCAAAACTTTTACACATGCTATTTCCCATTTTTGCTATATCTTGGCTAATTTCTTTCTTTGCTTTTTTTTTTTTTTTTTGCTTTTTTTTTCTGTTTCTTTCACATTTTGTTTCTTTTCCTTTCTTCCTGGAACGTAGTTGCTTGACAAATTTCCTTGTTGTTTCCTAACCTATAAACATCACCTTTTAGCATGTACAGTATATGAATAAAGGGGAGTGTCACTCTTCTAGGGATGATGTCAAAAGAAAGGGCAACGAAATAGTGGATGAATGAGATTTCAAATGTGAGTATGTGTGAACAAAAGTGCTCCCCAAGCGCAAGGAGACTTTCGTGTATCGTGTTTTACTTGGTGGTATTCCAAGGTCGTTTCCACGGGGAAGGAAGTAAACCGTGGGGAAGGTGATTTTGGGAGAAAGAAAGTGTAAAATCTTTGATTGTTGGAAGTTGTTTGGTGAAGTTGTTTTGATGCTAGTAAAATGAGAAACAAATGTTGGCAAATCCAAGAGGTCACTCCAATAGGAATACCGTCTCAACTCAAAACCTTCCTTCAATAGAGCATGAATGAACGATTGATTCGTGGGAAGTTAGGGGTAAGATTGGTGAGTATCTAAGCATAAACCGTGACTAGGTCTACGGAATATCAAAGACTCACTCTTGAACTCTAAAAGAGGTGAGGAGAATGAGTTGAAATGGTATACCCAAGTGGAGGTTCCTCTTGGTTTTGCCAACTAAGAGATTTAGCTATTCATGCTTAAAATAAAGACAACAATATGATGAGAAGACATTATGAAAAAATAAAGACTAAATCTAAGCATAAACGAATTGCATAAATTTAACTTTCGGATAACCACCTCTTACTAAAGATTGGATGAGAAACTACTCACTCTTCATGGTTTTATTAAAACTAGAAAAGTGAGTGATGCTCATCCCTCCAAGTAGAGGAGTTACAAGGCAACACATTTTACACAAGGAGCCGATCTTCGACAAAGAATGAGTGAATCACGTTCCACCCTTCACGGCTTTGGTAAAGCTCTAGAAAAGTGGAAGAGTTTCACTCCTCTAAGGGAAGAAGGAAGCTCAAGCAATAGAAGTAAAAGAAAGCAATAACACAATAAAAGAAAGCAATACTTAAAGTAAAAAAAAAAAATAAATTAAAAGGAAGCAAAAATACAATAAAAGAAAGCAATACTTAAAGAAAGCTATAAGCAATAAGGAAAGCAATAATACTTTTGGAGGGTTTTCCACTACCAAATGATGAATGCTTTACAAGTCCTAAGGGGTGGTATTTATAGGCAACAAGGGAGGGTGAAAGTCTTGTTAGGTGGCCTTGAATCTTGTTAGGTGGACTTGAAAAGTCTTGTTAGGTGGCTTTGAATCTTGTTAGGTGGACTTGAAAATCTTGTTAGGTGGCTTTGAATCTTGTTAGGTGGACTTGAAAATCTTGTTAGGTGGCCTTGAATTCTTTGATCCCCCTTTGTTTTGAGCTTTGATAATTGGCACCCGAGTAGTTTGTAGCTTTAATGCAATTGGCTCCCTAGTAGTTTGTAGCTTTGACGCACAAAATCCTGAAAAGAACAACACTTAATGCATTATCCTTTATTCACACACTAATTCTAATTTGATTTATTTTGACTAGTTTAACTTTATTCAACTAACACAATTTACCTATTAAATTATGCCTTAATTAGGGTTAATCACACCCCCCAACCTAAATATTACTAGTCCCTAGTAATAAACAACATAACAAAATAAAATCACTATCGTAGATAATACGATTGCATTTAGCATATGCAATAAGCCGTTAAACCCCTAGGTGATCCCTAGTGGACGAGTTTTGTCTTGTGAAGGTTTTCAGAAAAGCTACCTACAAACTCCAATTAAAAGATGTGTATATGTAAGATTTCTTGTCAAAATGAGTTAGCAACAGAATCATTCAGGCACACATCTCTTAATTTTTGAATTGTTTCTCAAACACTTCTCTGTCATTGGTACGTACTCTATACAAAAATAAACACTTGTTACATTGGTATTTGGAATTCCTTGTGTAGTAGGAATGATCATTCTAGTAGCAAGAATTGTTATATAACAAACATTCTACTTTATCACCTTCCATGGATAGCTTTGATTTCTCAAATCTCTCCTAGAATGCTCTCAGCAAAACAAATTCACTTCGATTATAATGACTTGTCTCTCAAAGGGCATGTGATCAGAGGATGGTCAATCGAAGAATCACATGCACAGTTAGAAAGGGAGTGAAAGTCTTAAGAAAGTAGGCTAATCATGTTCTTGGCATAATCTAATGGAAGAATATCAATGCAATTAAAGAAATACTATTTAACATACCCCAGTTTTCGGTCGACAACACACACATGCATTAGACTTGAGATCAATTTGGACTTTCTATAGGTTGTAATATGGCCAGAGGTTAGTGGCTAATGAAACGACGTCAATGGTATTCAAAAGCTATCCCCTTTTTTTAATGTAGCACACCTCTTTTTTGCTTTTCAGTCTTTTGCCTAGAAATGGTATTTCTTTCTTTCAATTTTTTTTTTCGATTCTTCATTTAACAGTAGCCACCATCTTCTTTTTTGTTTTTCTTGCCTTTCTATGTCATACCGATTTATAAGAGGGTGCAATAAAAAATTGGATCGCAAGGTATGTTAAATGTAATTTTTTTTTTGTGGCTCGGTTATCATATGGGTTTTTGAGAAAAAAAATCATCATACATTGAAGGCTCAAACATGGCTAACTAGGGATATAATTTTGTAGAAGCAATGGCTAAGGTTCAAAATCAACTCAAAGATGGCCTAAAATCCTTTCTCAAGTATGTGCCTGTGTCGCATGCAAAGGTTCCCTGTAGAATATGTCAATAGATTACTTTAGTTGCATTTAATCAAAGCAAGTTTAATGAGATTATTTAACAATTGAAAGTGAAAGAGTTTACTTGAGTAAATGTTGATTGTCTCTCAGAAAGCATCGTAAGGCTCAAAACTTACCATGGTATTCTTCGTTATCTCCACTGGTTATGTCAGGTTTCCCAAGAATGTCAGTTATATTATAATTCTATTTTCGAGTCTGGTCATTCTGTACCTTAAGATTAACAAATACCAATGTACATTTGACATTTAAGCATAGAGAAAATACCATTTTTCAAGGAAATGCAGTTTTTTTTTTCACTCGAATAAAAATCAAAACTATTTACAAACACATTTATCTATGAAAATTTACAAAAAGACTAAATGCACATATTGAACTTGGAAAACTATGGTGTCTCAGGATAGGTCCCTACCCACGCTACAAGTTGGCATTTTAGGACAATCCTTACTCGACCCACATTTTTATTTCAACAAAAAGACTTTGTACATAAACAAATATTTACAAAAAAAAAATTTTGGACCATTAACCTTCATCCCCAAAACACATTTTTCCACAACTTTGTCATTATTAGTTAAAATTTAATCCGAGTCGTCGCTTGTGCCTATGTCATTATTAGTGACCCTTCCCACTTCTTGTCGCACATAACATGTAAGTCCCGGACTGGTATAAGATGGTGTCTTAGGAAAATCCTTACTCTGCCCATACACTATCCAGTTTAATCGATCGGTTGCATGACCCAAAATTGGTTCAGAACACTAATTGTATTTTTTCATGTGAAAACACCTGCCACATTGTTTACAAGCACCCAGCCGTTTGGCACGACAACGTTTAGCAAAAGTACTTCTGCCACACAATGATTTTGCTTGTGCTTCTTGAATTTCAATTTTTCTGACTACTCTTGCTTTTCTCATGATTACAGCATGCACATCAGATGGAAATGTGCGCAAGACTCCCAAACTAAACCAAAAAATTTTAACATCCATGCTTTCTATGCTTCAAGACTCACTATCTGGTTCTTTAACGTCTGCCAGTCACAAGGACGATTGACATTGCATTTGATGTGATCTTGAAATATAAGCAAAAATGGTGTAAAAATACGCAATCTAGAACAATTTTTTTTTTTAAATACGAAACTATAACAAATGAAACTATAACAAACTGGAATCGTAGATCACACCCCCCAACCTAAACCGAACATTGTCCCCAATGTTTCGAATTTACCTGTGTGTAGAGTTTGGAGATCAAGTTGTAGGGTAGAGATCTGTTCAACTGTCGAAACCTACAAAGAAAATACACAAATTAATCTTCTCTACGCAGATCTGGGTTTTCGCTAGGACGAAAACCCTTGATTTTAAATGCAGACAGAAGAAGAAGAGCCATGTATAAATAGAGTAAACAAATGTCGAGCATGAGACAAACGATTGGGTCTTCGGGGAATATGGTCATGGGATTGTTGGGAGTTGGGTCGTGTTATAGAGAATAGCACAATAGAAATAAGAAGAAGCAGAAGAAGACGAAGAAAGAGGAAAAAACGGTGGGTGTAAAGATCTGTTTAGCTGCCGAAACCAACAAATAAAACACAACAATTAACCCACTCGAGGGAGATTTGGGTTAGGCTGGAAACCCCTCACCCTAAGTGTGAGCAGAAAAAGAGCACCCATGAACAAATACAAACATATAAGGCAAATTATTAAACAAAGGACTTGGTTGTCGGCGTATATGGTCATGGATTTGCATGGGTGGTTTGTTTTTACAGAGAATAGAGAGAGAACGAAGAAGAAGAAGAAGAAGAAGAAGAAGAAGAAAAGAGAAGGGAAGAAGAAGGGGAGACCAATCACCGATGGATGGGAGAAAAAAAATTTGAAAGCCTTATAAAGTCATCCTATTTATTTATTTATTTATTTTTTATTTTTTGAGTGTCAGCAGCCGCATATCCATGTGGAATATTCCCACCTTTTTTTTTTTTTTTTTTTTTATTTTTTAGTGTCAGCAGATACGAATATTCGCGCAGAATATTCCCACAAACATTGGTGTAATATGCAAATAGTGCAACCTCACCCCCCCAACTTGATTCATGCAGTGTTCTAAAACAAATATGATATTTAATGATGGACAGTAAAAAGATAAGAAGGGTTAGAGAACACCTCGCACTTGAGCTTTGACAAAAACACCAATATCTGCGACTAAGAAAAACAAATCAAAATGACAAAAGAACATAATTAACATGGAATAAAAAAAATAAAGTAAATTAATAAAAACCTATACATTAAAAAATAGAAAAAAGAAAAACTAATTATTCCTTCACAACTTCCGGGTATATCGGATCCATCAAATTCTCCTCCACCACTTGTTCTTCAAAGCCCCCAAAAATGGCTTAAGTCTTTGGCCATTGACCTTGAATGTCTGGCCATTTTCGGGGTTTTGAACATCCACAGCTCTGTTGGGGTAGGCCACCTTGACAAGATAGGGGCCACCCCAATGGGATCGGAGTTTGCCTTGGAAAATGGAGAGGCGAGAATTATATAAGAGTACTTTTTGCCTGGGCTCAAATGATTTCCTCACAATGGAGTTATCATGAAAGATTTTAGCCCTTTCTTTTGAGATTTTGGAGCTCTCATATGCATCTTGTCGAATCTCTTCCCACTCATTCAGCTGTAAATTCCTATGATCACCAGCCAATCTCAAATTAAAATTTAAAGTCTTAATGGCCCAATAGGCCTTGTGTTCCATTTTGACTGGCAGGTGGCAAGCCTTTCCATAGACAAGCCGATAGGAAGACATGCCCAAAATAGTTTTAAAGGCAGTGCGGTATGCCCAGAGGGCATCGGTCAATCTATCGGACCAATCCTTCCAGTTTGGGTTAACCGTTTTTTGTAGAATGTTCTTTATCTCCCTATTGGCTAGCTCGGCTTGGCCATTTGTTTGTGGGTGATACGCAGTGGATACTTTGTGAGTGACGCCATATTTGAACATTAGAGATGCAAATGGCCTATTACAGAAATGTGATCCACCATCACTTATTATTGAACGTGGCATTCCAAAACCTTGAAAAGATGTTCTCCTTGAGAAACTTGACTACGACTCGGTGGTCATTAGTCTTGGTCGGGATAGCCTCCACCCATTTGGACACATAGTCCACTGCCAGGAGGATGCACAAATAACCAAATGACATAGGGAAAGGACCCATTAAGTCGATGCCCTAACAGTCGAATATTTCTATGACAAGTATTGGTGAAAGGGGCATCATGTTTCTTTGGGTCACACTACCCAACCGTTGGCATTTGTCGCATCCTTTACAAAATGAAACACAATCTTTGATAAGAGAGGGCTAGTAAAAACCTGATTGAAGAATTTTGGCCGAAGTCTTTTTCGTTGAGAAATGTCCACCGCAAGCTTGTGAATGGCAAAATGCAAGGACATCCCGCTGTTCATTTTCAGGTACGCATCTCCTCATGATTTGGTCGGGGCAATACTTGAACAAATACGGGTTGTCGAAGTAGAAGTACTTCACATCTGCCATAAATCGTCTTCGATCTTCTGGGCTCCATTGCGGTGGTGTTTGTCCTGTTGCAAGATAGTTACATATATCAGCATACCAAGGATATACAGAGTGAATTGACAGCAACTGCTCATCAGGAAAAAGTCAGGGATAGGAACGTGCTCATCGGCCTCTTGCACCACAAGCCGGGATAAATGATCCGCCACCACGTTCTCAACTCCTTTCTTGTCCTTGATCGTCAAGTCAAATTTTTGTAGGAGGAGTATCCACCTAATGAGTCTCGATTTTGCATCTTGCTTAGACAACAAATACTTTAAAGCAGAGTGATCAGTAAAGACAACAATAGGCGAACCAATGATGTAAGCACAGAATTTATCTAAGGCAAACACTACGGCTAGCAATTCTTTTTCGGTGGTAGTGTAATTCATCTGAGCCTCATTAAGTGTTTTGCTAGCATAGTGTATCACATATGGTCTATTTTCCTCCCTTTGACCGAGCACTGCACCGACCGCGTAATCACTTGTATCGCACATGAGCTCAAAAGGTAGATCCCAATTGGGTGGTCGCATGATCGGAGGTGTGACTAGCATGCTTTTAAGTTTTTTAAAGGATGCCTCACAATCATCCGACCACTCAAATGGGACCTCCTTAGACAGCAGGTTGGTCAAGGGTCGGGCCAATGCACTGAAATTCTTTATGAATCGACGATAAAAACCTGCATGGCCCAAAAATGACCGGATGCCTTTGATGGCTCTTGGCGTAGGGAGGTTGGAGATGACCTCCACCTTGGATTTATCGACTTCAATACCCCTTGACGAAACTACATGGCCAAGCACAATTCCTTCCGTCACCATAAAGTGACATTTTTCCCAATTCAAGACTAGATTCTTCTCCTCACATCTTGTTAGAACTTTCTCCAAGTTTTCCAAACATCCCTCGAATGAATCCCCAAACACCGAAAAGTCATCCATAAAGACCTCTACTATCTTTTCGACCATGTCACTGAAAATTCCCATCATACAGCGTTGGAAAGTCCCCGGAGCATTGCACAGTCCAAATGGCATGCGGCGGTAGGCAAAGGTACCATAGGGGCATGTGAAAGTGGTCTTCTCTTGATCCTCCAAAGCAATCTCAATCTGATTGTAGCCGGAGTATCTATCTAAAAAATAGTAGAATAGATGCCCCACTACTCGTTCTAGAACTTGATCGAGGAGTGGCAATAGAAAGTGGTCTTTCCTTGTGCAAGCATCCAACTTTCGGTAATCAATGCACACCCTCCATCCGGTGATTACTCTTGTAGGAATAAGCTCATTCTCATCATTCTCAACCACCGTAACTCCGGATTTCTTAGGTACTACTTGCGTGGGGCTAACCCACTTACTATCGGCAATTGGAAAAATGATCCCCACATCAATTAGTTTCAGAACCTCATCCCTTACCACCTCCTTCATGATGGGATTCAACCACCTTTGTGGTTGTCAAGAATGTTCGGAATCCTCCTTAAGATATATGCGGTGGGTGCAAATGAGAGGGCTTATCCCCTTGATATCCGTAGTGGTCCACCCAATTGCTCCTTTATGTTTTCTCAACACCTCCAAGGGTTCTTTTTCTTGTTCCATATTTAATGTAGAGCTAATGACCATCGAAAATGTTTCACCTTCCCCAAGATAGGCGTACTTCAAATGGGTGGTCAAGGGCTTCAACTCCAAATTGGGCTTTTGTTCATCGGACGAAAAAATTTTCTTTTCTCGATGGGTAACTCTTCGAATGTAGGATCCACCATTCCATCCCTTTCAAATCTTCTACCTCCTCTTGCTCATCATAATTCTCAAGATCCATAATTCCTTCTTCCTTGCTCGGTGAGGAATGCTTTCTTGTGGACATTCAGTTTTCTCTTCACCGTGCATAAGTCCTTCAAAATCATAGCACAAGATGGAATTTGCTTGATGGCATCGAGGAGTGGAATGTTAATGTTCACCTGCTTAAACATTTCCAAAATATCAGCATAATTTGCCACCTTGATAGGTGGCTTCAAACGACTTGGGAAAGGGGCAGGCATGGGAGGAATAAACACACAATCATCAATTAATTTCTCTTTCTCAACAACCACTCTTTCTTTCTCTTCACGCACCTCACTCTTGTCGGCGTCACCCAAGAGATCTTTTTCTTTTGGCAATGTGGTCTTCGGTGAGACCGTTGGCAAAATGGTTTTGTCAATTTCTTTGGCACTGCGGCGGGTGGTGACAGCTTTGAGTTGCTCACAAATCTCTTTCGAAGGTTCCAATGACTCAACAAGGTGTTGACCCTTAGGGTTCTCTTCTGGTTGAGCGGGAAACTTCCCCTTTTCTTGTTGAGATGCCCCTATGGAGTTTGTCAACTTTGTGAGTTGGGCTCTTACATCATTGATGGCTGTGGCATTTTGGTTATTGATGGCAGGTTTGGCTTTGAATGAAGGAATGGACCATATCCTCCAAATTTCTTTTGTGAGGAGTTGGTATGTGGATGGATTAGACGGTCCTTGAGAAAAACTTTGTGGAGGTGGATTTGGTGAAAAATTCTATGGTGGTGGGTTTGACAAATACCCTTGTGGATTGGTCCGGGGGTATTGAGAGCTAGATGCTTGCCCATGGCCATGGTATTGGTTTTGCTTGGGAGGCATGGGAGATGCATATGCACTTGAACCATGAGGAATGAGGTTTTCATTTGTCCAACTAAAATTTGGGTGATTACTCCAACCCGGATTGTAAGTATTTGAATTGGGAGAAAATGATTGCCTCGTTTGGTTGAATGCATGGACTTGTTCATGGTATGCTTCTTTAAGGGTCGAAATGTTTGGGCAATCCGGTAGGGAATGCTCCATATATTTACAAATTGAACAACCCTCCTCGATTCGTGACACATTAGACACCTCGTGTCTCTTATTGACTTAAAGACTCTCAACTTTCCTTGACAATTTAGCAATTTTGAAAACAAGTCTTCCCGGTCCCTCAAATCATAAATCCCTCCCTCTTGAGTTTGGCCAGTCTTTTGAGGAGAAGACCTTGGAACATCGGTGGGATCTGTAATATTCCATGATTGTGCATTTTGTGCCAATGTATCAAAGTAATCAAAGGCCTCATCTGGGACTTTGTTCAAAAACTCCCCATTACACATCATGTCAATGAACTGTCGATGGCCCGGTGTGATTCCTTCATAAAAGAAACTCACCAATTGCCATGGTTCAAAGCCATGATGTGAAAGGGATTGTAGCAATTCCTTGTACCTCTCCCAACATTGAAAGAATTGCTCATTGGGCTTTTCCAAAAAAATTTGAAATTACTTTTTTAGGGTAGTGGTTTTTTGCACCGGAAAGAATTTGTTCAAAAACTCAGAAATCATTTGGCTCCATGATGTGATGGTTCGTGGCCTTAAGGAAATAAGCCACATTTTTGCCTTGTCTTTCAGGGAAAAGGGAAATAATTTCATTCTAGCTATCTCTTCCATCCCATGATAGGGGAGGAAGGTTGCAACCATTTCCTCAAAATCTCTTATGTGTGAATAGGGGCTCCTAGTTTCAAATCCGTTGAACATGGGAATTAGTTGCAACATCTCTGGCTTAACTATGAAAAGATGAGCTTGGACCTGATGGAGGATGCATGATGGTGTGGTACTTCGTGTTGGTTGTACGAAATCCCTCATTGACCTCACCGGGGGATCCATTTGAAAATTGTTCACCTCATTCATGGGAGGGGAAAAATTTATTCTCGGATTGGGTATTTGGGGTTCTTGTGGTCCCCCACCCTTTTGGACATTTGGATTTGCTCCCCTTTGGACATTTGGATTTGCTCCTATATTGTCAAAATTGTCACCTGCATCCTCGGGTTGTTCTTGGTCAATATTCATGGTAGGGGTCAAATTTTGTCTAACAAGTCAGTTTCGGTCGTTCTACCTCCACATAAAACAATATATATACAAATTAAGTTATACACAAATAAGATTATGTACACGGAACAACGTACCTCAGCCCATGATGAAGATCATGGGACTTACCTCCGTCATCCGAAAATCTCCTTCTTGGTTTGACACTTGCCTTCCTCGGCAACGGCGCAAAAAATGCTTGACAAATTTCCTTGTTGTTTCCTAACCTATAAACATCACCTTTTAGCATATATAGTATATGAATAAAGGGGAGTGTCACTCTCCTAGGGGTTGATGTCAAAAGAAAGGGCAATAGAGTAGTGGATGAATGAGATTTCAAATGTGAGTATGTGTGAACAAAAGTGCTCCCCAAGCGCAAGGAGACTTTCGCGGATCGTGTTTTACTTGGTGGTATTCCAAGGTCGTTTCCACGGGGAAGGAAGTAAACCGAGGGGAAAGTGATTTTGGGAGAAAGAAAGTGTAAAATCTTTGATTGTTGGAAGTTGTTTTGATGCTGGTAAAATGAGAAACAAATGTTGGCAAATCCAAGAGGTCACTCCAATAGGAATACCTTCTCAACTCCAAATCCTCCTCCAATAGAGCCTGAATGAACGATTGATTCGTGGGAAGTTAGGGGTAAGATTGGTGAGTATCTAAGCGTAAACCATGACTAGGCCTACGAAATATCAAAGACACACCAAGTTATCCACCCTCAACCCAGTCAAACCGAACCATTGAACTCCGAAAGAGGTGAGGAGAATGAGTTGAAATGGTATACCCAAGTGGAGGTTCCTCTTGGTTTTGCCAACTAAGAGATTTAGCTATTCATGCTTAAAATAAAGACAACAATATGATGAGAAGACATTATGAAACAATAAAGACTAAAGCTAAGCATAAATGAATTGCATAAATTGAACTTCCGGATAACCACCTCTTACTAAAGATTGGATGAGAAACTACTCACTCTTCATGGTTTTGTTAAAACTAGAAAAGTGAGTGATGCTCATCCCTCAAAGTAGAGGAGTTACAAAGTAACACATTTTACACAACAAGCCGATATTCGACAAAGAATGAGTGAATCACGTTCCACCCTTCACGGCTTTGGTAAAACTCTAGAAAAGTGGAAGTGTTTCACTCCTCTAAGGGAAGAAGGAAGCTCAAGCAATGGAAGTAAAAGAAAGCAAAAACACAGTAAAAGAAAGTAAAACTTAAAGTAAAAGAAAGCAATAAATTAAAAGGAAGCAAGAATACAATAAAAGAAAGCAATACTTAAAGAAAGCTCTAAGCAATAAGGAAAGCAATAATACTTTTGGAGGGTTTTCCACTACCAAAAGATGAATGCTTTACAAGTCCTAAGGGGTGGTATTTATAGGTAGCAAGGGTCGGTGAAAGTCTTGTTAGGTGGCCTTGAATCTTATTAGGTGGACTTGAAAAGTCTTGTTAGGTGGCTTTGAATCTTGTTAGGTGGACTTGAAAATCTTGTTAGGTGGCTTGAATCTTGTTAGGTGGACTTGAAAATCTTGTTAGGTGGCCTTGAATTCTTTGATCTCCCTTTGTTTTGAGCTTTGATAATTGGCACCCGAGTAGTTTGTTGCTTTAATGCAATTGGCTCCCCAGTAGTTTGTAGCTTTGACGCACAAAATCCTGAAAAGAACAATAATTAATGTATTATCCTTTATTGACACACTAATTCTAATTTGATTTATTTTGACTAGTTTAACTTTATTCAACTAACACAATTTACCTATTAAATTATGACTTAATTAGGGTTAATCACACCCACCAACCTAAATATTACTAGTCCCTAGTAATAAACAACATAGCAAAATAAAATCACTTTCGTAGATAACACGATTGCATTTAGCATATGTAATAAGCCGTTAAACCCCTAGGTGATCCCTAGTGGATGAGTTTTGTCTTGTGAAGGTTTCCAGCGAAGCTACCTACAAACTCTAATTAAAAGATGTGTATATGTAAGATTTCTTGTCAAAATGAGTTAGCAACAGAATCATTGAGGCACACATCTCTTAATTTTTGAATTGTTTCCCGGACACTTTTCTGTCATTGGTACGTACTCTATACAAAACTAAACACTTTTTACATTGGTATTTGGAATTCCTTGTGTAGTAGGAATGATCATTCTAGTAGCAAGAATTGTTATATAACAAACATTCTACTTTATCACCTTCCATGGATAGCTTTGATTTCTCAAATCTCTCTTAGAATGCTCTCAGCAAAAAAATTTAATCCGATTATAATGACTTGTCTCTCAAAGGGCATGTGATCAGAGGATGGTCAATCGAAGAATCACATGCACAGTTAGAAAGGGAGTGAAAGTCTTAAGAAAGTAGGCTAATCATGTTCTTGGCATAATCTCATGGAAGAATATCAATGCAATTAAAGAAATACTATTTAACATACCCCAGTTTTCGGTCGACAACACACACGTGCATTAGACTTGAGATCAATTAGGACTTTCTATAGGTTGTAATGTGGCCAGAGGTTAGTGGCTAATGAAACGACGTCAATGGTATTCAAAAGCTATCCCCTTTTTTAATGTAGCACACCTCTTTCTTGTTTTTCAGTCTTTTGCCTAGAAATGGTATTTCTTTCTTTCAATTTTTTTTTGATTCTTCATTGAACAGTAGCCACCATCTTCTTTTTTGTTTTTCTTGCCTTTCTATGTCATACCGATTTATAAGAGGGTGCAATAAAAAATTGGATAACAAGGTATGTTAAGTGTAATTTTTTTTTGTGGCTCGGTTATCATATGGGTTTTTCGAGAAAAAAATATCATTCATTGAAGGCTCAAACATGGCTAACTAGGGATATAATTTTGTAGAAGCAATGGCTAAGGTTCAAAATCAACTCAAAGATGGCCTAAAATCCTTTCTCAAATATGTGCCTGTGTCGCATGCAAAGGTTCCCTATAGGATATGTCAATAGATTACTTTAGTTGCATTTAATCAAAGCAAGTTTAATGAGATTATTCAACAATTGAAAGTGAAAGAGCTTACTTGAGTAAATGTTGATTGTCTCTCAGAAAGCATCGTAAGGCTCAAAACTTACCATGGTATTCTTCGTTATCTCCACTGGTTATGTCAGGTTTCCAAAGAATGTCAGTTATATTATAATTCTATTTTCGAGTCTGGTCATTCTGTACCTTAAGATTAACAAATACCAATGTACATTTGACATTTAAGCATAGAGAAAATACCATTTTTCAAGGAAATGCAGTTTTTTTTTTCACTCGAATAAAAATCAAAACTATTTACATACACATTTATCTATGAAAATTTACAAAAAGACTAAATGCACATATTGAACTTGGAAAACTATGGTGTCTCAATATTGGTCCCTACCCACGCTACAAGTTGGCATTTTAGGACAATCCTTACTCTACCCACATTTTTATTTCAACAAAAAGACTTTGTACATAAACAAATATTTACAAAAAAAAATTTCGGACCATTTACCTTCATCTCCAAAACACATTTTTCCACAGCTTTGTCATTATTAGTTAAAATTTAATTCGAGTCATCGCTTGTGCGTATGTCATTATAAGTGACCCTTCCCACTTCTTGTCGCACATAACATGTAAGTCCCGGACTGGTATATGATGGTGTCTTAGGAAAATCCTTACTCTGCCCATACAATATCCAGTTTAATCGATCGGTTACATGACCCGAAATTGGTTAGAACACTGATTGTATTTTTTCTTGTGAAAACACCTGCCACATTGTTTACAAGCACCCAGCCGTTTGACACGACGACGTTTAGCAAAAGTACTTCTGCAACACAATGGTTTTGCTTGTGCTTCTTGAATTTCAATTTTTCTGACTACTCTTTCTTTTCTCATGATTACAGCATGCACATCAGATGGAAATGTGCGCAAGACTCCCAAACTAAACCAAAAAATTTTAACATCTATGCTTTCTATGCTTCAAGACTCACTATCTGGTTCTTTAACGTCTGCCAGTCACAAAGACGATTGACACTGCATTTGATGTGATCATGAAATATAAGCAAAAATGCTGTAAAAATACGCAATCCAGAACAATCTTTTTTTTTTTTAAATACGAAACTATAACAAATGAAACTATAACAAACTGGAATCGTAGATCACACCCCCAACCTAAACTGAACATTGTCCCCAATGTTTCGAATTTACCAGTGTGTAGAGTTTGGAGATCAAGTTGTAGGGTAGAGATCTGTTCAACTGTCGAAACCTACAAAGAAAATACACAAATTAATCTTCTCTACGCAGATCTGGGTTTTTGCTAGAACAAAAATCCTTGATTTTAAATGCAGACAGAAGAAGAAGAGTCATGTACAAATAGAGTAAACAAATGTCGAGCATGAGACAAACGACTGGGTCTTCGGGGAATATGGTCATGGGATTGTTGGGAGTTGGGTCGTGTTATAGAGAATAACACAATAGAAATAAGAAGAAGAAGAAGACGAAGAAATAGGAAAAAGCGGTGGGTGTAAAGATCTGTTTAGCTATCGAAACCAACAAACAAAACACAATAATTAACCCACTCGAGAGAGATTTGGGTTAGGCTGGAAACCCCTCACCCTAAGTGTGAGCAGAAAAAGAGCACCCATGAACAAATACAAACATATAAGGCAAATTATTAAACAAAGGACTGGGTTGTCTGCGTATATGGTCATGGATTTGCATGGGTGGTTTGTTTTTACAGAGAACAGAGAGAACGACGATGAATAACAAGAAGAAGAAGAAGAATAAAATAGAAGGGAAGAAGAAGGGGAGACCAATCACCGGTGGATGGGAGAAAAAAAATTGAAAGCCTTATAAAGTCATCTTATTTTATTATTTATTATTTATTTTTGAGTGTCGGCAGCCGCATATCCATGTGGAATATTCCCACCTTTTTTTTTTTTTTTTGTGTTGGCAGACGCGAATATTCACGCGAAATATTCTCACAAACATTGGTGTAATATGCAAATAGTGCAACCTCACCCCCCCCCCCCAACTTGATTCATGCAGTGTTCTAAAACAAATATGATATTTAATGATGGACAGTAAAAAGATAAGAAGGGTTAGAGAACACCTTGCACTTGAACTTTGACAAAAACACTAATATCTGCGACTAAGAAAAACAAAACAAAACGACAAAAGAACATAATTAACATGGAATAAAAAAAATAAAGTAAGTAAATAAAAACTGTACATTAAAAAATAGAAAAAAGAAAAACTAATTATTCCTTCACAACTTCCGGGTATACCGGATCCATCAAATTCTCCTCCACCACTTGTTCTTCAAAGCCCCCAAAAAATGGCTTAAGTCTTTGGCCATTGACCTTGAATGTCTGGCCATTTTCGGAGTTTTGAACATCCACAGCTCTGTTGGGGTAGGCCACCTTGACAAGATAGGGGCCATTCCAACGGGATCGGAGTTTGCCTTGAAAATGGAGAGGCGAGAATTTTATAAGAGTACTTTTTGCCCGGGCTCAAATGATTTCCTCACAATGGAGTTATCATGAAAGATTTTGGCCCTTTCTTTTGAGATTTTGGAGCTCTCATACGCATCTCGTCGAATCTCTTCCAACTCATTCAGCTCTAACTTCCTATGATCACCAGTCATTCTCAAATTAAAATTTAAAGTCTTAATGGCCCAATAGGCCTTGTGTTCCATTTCGACTGGCAGGTGGCAAGCCTTTCCATAGACAAGCCGGTAGGGAGACATGCCCAAAATAGTTTTAAAGGCAGTGCGGTATGCCCAGAGGGCATCGGTCAATCTATCAGACCAATCCTTCCTGTTTGGGTTAACCATTTTTTTTAGAATGTTCTTTATCTCCCTATTGGCTAGCTTGGCTTGGCCATTTGTTTGTGGGTGATACGCAGTGGATACTTTGTGAGTGACGCCATATTTGAACATTAGAGATGCAAATGACCTATTACAGAAATGTGATCCACCATCACTTATTATTGAACGAGGCATCCCAAACCTTGAAAAGATGTTCTCCTTGAAAACTTGACTACGACTCGGTGGTCATTAGTCTTGGTCGGGATAGCCCCCACCCATTTGGACACATAGTCCACTGCCAGAGGATGTACAAATAACCAAATGACATAGGAAAGGACCCATGAAGTCGATGCCCCAACAGTCGAATATTTCTATGACAAGTATTGGTGAAAGGGGCATCATGTTTCTTTGGGTCACACTACCCAACCGTTGGCATTTGTCGCATCCCTTACAAAATGAAACACAATCTTTGATAAGAGAGGGCCAGTAAAAACCTGATTGAAGAATTTTGGCCGAAGTCTTTTTCGCTGAGAAATGTCCACCGCAAGCTTGTGAATGGCAAAATGCAAGGACATCCCGCTGTTCATTTTCAGGTACGCATCTCCTCATGATTTGGTCGGGAAATACTTGAACAAATACGGGTTGTCGAAGTAGAAGTACTTCACATCTGCCATAAATCGTCTTCGATCTTCTGGGCTCCATTGCGGTGGTGTCTGTCCTGTTGCAAGATAGTTACATATATCAGCATACCAAGGACATACAGAGTGAATTGACAGCAAATGCTCATCAGGAAAAAAGTCAGGGATAGGAATGTGCTCATCGGCCTCTTGCACCACAAGCCGGGATAAATGATCCGCCACCACGTTCTCAACTTCTTTCTTGTCCTTGATCGTCAAGTCAAATTCTTGTAGGAGGAGTATCCACCTAATGAGTCTTGATTTTGCATCTTGCTTAGACAACAAATACTTTAAAGCAGAGTGATCAGTAAAGACAACAATAGGCGAACCAATGATGTAAGCACGAAATTTATCTAAGGCAAACACTACTGCTAGCAATTCTTTTTCGGTGGTAGTGTAATTCATCTGAGCCTCATTAAGTGTTTTGCTAGCATAGTGTACAACATATGGTCTATTTTTCTCCCTTTGACCAAGCACTGCGCCGACCGCGTAATCACTTGTGTCGCACATGAGCTCAAAAGGTAGATCCCAATTGGGTGGTCGCATGATCGAAGGTGTGACTAGCATGCTTTTAAGTTTTTTAAAGGATGCCTCACAATCATCCGACCACTCAAATGGGACCTCCTTAGACAGCAGGTTGGTCAAGGGTCGGGCCAATGCACTGAAATTCTTTATGAATCGACGATAAAAACCTGCATGGCCCAAAAATGACCGGATGCCTTTGATGGCTCTTGGCGTAGGGAGGTTGGAGATGACCTCCACCTTGGATTTATTGACTTCAATACCCCTTGACGAAACTATATGGCCAAGCACAATTCCTTCCGTCACCATAAAGTGACATTTTTCCCAATTCAAGACTAGATTCTTCTCCTCACATCTTGTTAGAACTTTCTCCAATTTTCCAAACATCCCTCGAATGAATCCCCAAACACCGAAAAGTCATCCATAAAGACCTCCACTATCTTTTCGACCATGTCACTGAAAATTCCCATCATACAGCGTTGGAAAGTCCCCAGAGCATTGCACAGTCCAAATGGCATGCGGCGGTAGGCAAAGGTACCATAGGGGCATGTGAAAGTGGTCTTCTCTTGATCCTCCAAAGCAATCTCAATCTGATTGTAGCCGGAGTATCCATCTAAAAAATAGTAGAATAGATGCCCCGCTACTCGTTCTAGAACTTGATTGAGGAATGACAAGGAAAAGTTGTCTTTTCTTGTGCAAGCGTTCAACTTTCGGTAATCAATGCAAACCCTCCATCTGGTGATTACTCTTGTAGGAATAAGCTCATTCTCATCATTCTCAACCACCGTAACTCTGGATTTCTTAGGTACTACTTGCTTGGGGCTAACCCACTTACTATCGGCAATTGGAAAAATGATCCCCACATCAACTAGTTTTAGAACCTCATCCCTTACCACCTCTTTCATGATGGGATTCAACCGCCTTTGTGGTTGTCGGGAAGTTTTGGAATCCTCCTCAAGATATATGCGGTGGGTGCAAATGAGAGGGCTTATCCCCTTGATATCCGCAATGGTCCACCCAATTGCTCCTTTATGTTTTCTCAACACCTCCAAGAGTTCTTTTTCTTGTTCCATGTTTAATGTAGAGCTAATGACCACCGAAAATGTTTCACCTTCCCCAAGATAGGCGTACTTCAAATGGGTGGACAAGGGCTTCAACTCCAAGTTGGGCTTTTGTTCATTCGATGAAAAAATTTTCTTTTCTCGATGGGGTAACTCTTCGAATGTAGGGATCCACCTTTCCATCCTTTTCAAATCTTCTACCTCCTCTTGCTCATCATAATTCTCAAGATCCACAATTCCTTCTTCCTTAAATTTCAATATCCCCTCCAGCTCCAAGTGCTCCTCAACCAAAGTGTTGATTCTATTGACCTCACTTACTTCCTCATCATCACCCGGTTGCTTTGCCAAGTTGAATACATTGTGCTCCATTGTCATATTCCCAAATCCAACTTCATTAGATCGTTCCTACAATTATCACGGCATTAGATGTAGCAAGGAAGGGTCTTCCAAGTATTACGGGAATTTGGGAGCTAAGGTTTGCAACAGGATGTGTATCAAGCACAATGAAATCGACAGGGAAGTAAAATTTATCAATTTGAACTAAGACATCCTCAACTACTCCCCTTGGTGTACGAATACTACGATCCGCCAATTGAAGTGTGATTGAGGTGGGCTTTAACTCCTCCAGTTGCAGCTGTTGGTACACCGAGTAGGGAAGAAGATTCACACTTGCCCCCAAATCGAGGAGTGCTTGCTCAACTCGATAATTTCCAATGGTGATGGCTATGGTTGGACAACCGGGGTCTTTGAATTTGGGAGGAGTGTTAGTCCTCAAAATTGAGCTCACTTGCTCGGTGAGGAATGCTTTCTTGTGGCATTCAGTTTTCTCTTCACCGTGCATAAGTCCTTCAAAATCTTAGCACATGATGGAATTTGCTTGATGGCGTCGAGGAGTGGAATGTTAATCTTCACCTGCTTAAACATTTCCAAAATATCAGCATAATTAGCCACCTTGACAGGTGGCTTCAAACGACTTGGGAAAGGGGCAGGCATGGGAGGAATAAACACACAATCATCAATTAATTTTCCTTTCTCAACAACCTCTCTTTTTTTTTCTTCACGCACCTCACTCTTGTCGGCGTCACCCAAGAGATCTTTTTTTTTTTTTTGGCAATGTGGTCTTGGGTGAGACCGTTGGCAAAATAGTTTTGTCAATTTCTTTGCCACTGCGGAGGGTGGTGACAGCTTTGAGTTGCTCGCAACTCTCTTTTGAAGGTTCCGATGACTCAACATGGTGTTGACTCCTAGGGTTCTCTTGTGGTTGAGCGGGGAACTTCCCCTTTTTTGTTGAGATGCCCCTATGGAGTTTGTCAACTTTCTGAGTTGGGCTCTTACATCATTGATGGCCGTGGCATTTTGGTTATTGATGGCGATTTGGCTTTGAATGAAGGAATGGACCATATCCTCCGAATTACTTATGTGAGGAGGTTGGTATGTGGATGGATTGGACGGTCCTTGAGAAAAACTTTGTGGAGGTGGATTTGGTGAAAAATTCTGTGGTGGTGGGTTTGACAAATACCCTTGTGGATTGGTCTGGGGTATTGAGAGCTAGATGCTTGCCCTTGGCCATGGTATTGGTTTTGCTTGGGAGGCATGACAGATGCATATGCACTTGAACCATGAGGAATGGGGTTTTTATTTGTCCAACTAAAATTTGGGTGATTACTCCAACCCGGATTGTAAGTATTTGAATTGGGAGAAAATGATTGCCTCGTTTGGTTGAATGTATGGACTTGTTCATGGTATGCTTCTTTAAGGGTCGGAATGTTTGGGCAATCCGATAGGGAATGCTCCATATATTCGCAAATTGAACAACCCTCCTCGATTCGTGACACATTAGACACCTCGTGTCTCTTATTGACTTCAAGACTCTCAACTTTCCTTGACAATTTAGCAATTTTGAAAACAAGTCTTCCCGGTCTCTCAAATCATAAATCCCTCCCCCTTGAGTTTGGCCAGTCTTTTGAGGAGAAGACCTTGGTACATCGGTGGGATCTGTAATATCCCATGATTGTGCATTTTGTGCCAATGTATCAAAGTAATCTAAGGCTTCATCAGGGTCTTTGTTCAAAAACTCCCCATTACACATCATGTCAATGAACTGTCGATGGCCCGATGTGATTCCTTCATAAAAGAAACTCACCAATTGCCATGGTTCAAAGCCATGATGTGGAAGGGATTGTAGCAATTCCTTGTACCTCTCCCAACATTGATAGAATTGCTCATTGGGCTTTTCCGAAAAGTTTTGAATTTGCTTTTTTAGGGCAGTGGTTTTATGCACCGGAAAGAATTTGTTCAAAAACTCAGAAATCATTTGGCTCTATGATGTGATGGTTCGAGGCCTTAAGGAAATAAGCCACATTTTTTCCTTGTCTTTCAGGGAAAAGTGAAACAATTTCATTCTAGTTATCTCTTCCATCCCATGATTGGGGAGGAAGGTTGCAACCATTTCCTCAAAATCCCTTATGTGTGAATAGGGGCTCTGAGTTTCAAATCCGTTGAACATGGGAATTAGTTGCAACATCCCTGGCTTAACTATGAAAAGATGAGCTTGGACCGGAAGGAGGATGCATGATGGTGTGGTGCTTCGTGTTGGTTGTAGGAAATCCCTCATTGACCTCACCGGGGGATCCATTTGAAAATTATTCACCTCATTCACTGGAGGGAGAAAATTCATTCTCGGATTGGGTATTTGGGGTTCTTGTGGTCCCCCACCCCTTTGGACATTTGGATTTGCTCCCCTTTGGACATTTGGATTTGCTCCTATATTGTCAAAATTGTCACCTGCATCCTCGGGTTATTCTTGGTCAATATTCATGGTAGGGGTCAAATTTTGTCTAACAAGTCGGTTTCGGTCGTTCTGCCTCCACATAAAACAAAATATATACAAACAAAGTTATACACAAACAAGATTATGTACACGGAACAACGTACCTCAGCCTATGATGAAGATCATGGGAGTTACCTCCGTCGTCCGAAAATTACCTTCTTGGTTTGACACTTGCCTTCCCCGGTAACGGCGCCAAAAATGCTTGACAAATTTTCTTGTTGTTTCGTAACCTATAAACATCACCTTTTAGCATGTATAGTATATGAATAAAGGGAAGTGTCACTCTCCTAGGGATGATGTCAAAAGAAAGGGCAACGAAATAGTGGATGAATGAGATTTCAAATATGAGTATGTGTGAAAAAAAGTGCTCCCCAAGTGCAAGGAGACTTTCGCGGATCGTGTTTTACTTGTTGGTATTCCATGGTCGTTTCCACGGGGAAGGAAGTAAACCGAGGGGAAGGTGATTTTGGGAGAAAGAAAGTGTAAAATCTTTGATTGTTGGAAGTTGTTTGGTGAAGTTGTTTCGATCCTAGTAAAATGAGAAACAAATGATGGCAAATCCAAGAGGTCACTCCAATAGGAATACCGTCTCAACTCAAAACCCTCCTCCAATAGAGCATGAATGAACGATTGATTCGTGGGAAGCTAGGGGTAAGATTGGTGAGTATCTAAGCATAAACCGTGACTAGGCCTACGGAATATCAAAGACTCACCAAGTTATCCACCCACAACCCAGTCAAACCGAACCATTGAACTCTGAAAGAGGGGAGGAGAATGAGTTGAAATGGTATACCCAAGTGGAGGTTCCTCTTGGTTTTTCCAACTAAGAGATTTAGCTATTCATGCTTAAAATAAAGACAACAATATGATGAGAAGATATTATGAAAAAATAAAGACTAAAGCTAAGCATAAACGAATTGCATAAATTTAACTTCCAGATAACCTCCTCTTACTAAAGATTGGATGAGAAACTACTCACTCTTCATGGCTTTGTTAAAACTAGAAAAGTGAGTGATGCTCATCCCTCCAAGTAGAGGAGTTACAAGGTAACACATTTTACACAAGGAGCCGATTTTCGACAAAGAATGAGTGAATCACGTTCCACCCTTCACGGCTTTGGTAAAGCTCTAGAAAAGTGGAAGAGTTTCACTCCTCTAAGGGAAGAAGGAAGCTCAAGCAATGGAAGTAAAAGAAAGCAATAACACAATAAAAGAAAGCAATACTTAAAGTAAAAGAAAGCAATAAATTAAAAGGAAGCTAGAATACAATAAAAGAAAGCAATACTTAAAGAAAGCTATAAGCAATAAGGAAAGCAATAATACTTTTGGAGGGTTTTCCACTACCAAAAGATGAATGCTTTACAAGTCCTAAGGGGTGGTATTTATAGGCAACAAGGGAGGGTGAAAGTCTTGTTAGGTGGCATTGAATCTTGTTAGGTGGACTTGAAGAGTCTTGTTAGGTGGACTTGAAAAGTCTTGTTAGGTGGCTTTAAATCTTGTTCGGTGGACTTGAAAATCTTGTTAGGTGGCTTTGAATCTTGTTAGGTGGACTTGAAAATCTTTTTAGGTGGCCTTGAATTCTTTGATCCCCCTTTGTTTTGAGCTTTGATAATTGGCACCCGAGTAGTTTGTAGCTTTAATGCAATTGACTCCCCAGTAGTTTGTAGCTTTGACGCACAAAATCTTGAAAAGAACAACAATTAATGCATTATCTTTTATTCACACACTAATTCTAATTTGATTTATTTGACTAGTTTAACTTTATTCAACTAACACAATTTGCCTATTAAATTATGCCTTAATTAGGGTTAATCAGTAATCACCATTTTTTCTTTTCTCCCTTTCTGTATAATGCTTTTTTTAGGAGAGGGTGCGAAAATTAGGTAGTAGGGGTTGTTCAAATATATTTTTCTGTGGCTTGGTTAACTGATGGGTTAACAAAAATAAATTTTCATTTAGGCTCAATCACAACTTACTAGGGATATAGTTTTTCAAAAGAAATGGTTGTGGCTCAAAATAAAATCACAAATGGTGTAAGATCATTTTCCGAAAATCATACACTTGCATAATTCCTAGTTACATTTTAAAGGGAAATGATAAACATGTTATTCAATGAGTGGTAACAAAAACAAAGTTAATGAGATTTTTTGAAGAAGTATTACCACTGAACCGAAAATTCTTACGTAAGTAAATGTGAGAAATATCTTCAAAGAGGATTGGCTCAAAATTTGGATAAGGTTTACTTCTTCACTATATATGCAAGCTTAATAAAGGATTGTAGAATTTCAAAAGGTTTTCAAAATAAGGAATTTTTATGTGCTCAAAAGAATGAGTTTCTATAAAAATATTAAGATAGTGCACAATTATGGTAAGAAAATCTGCAATTGGGTTAGGGCTATGCCTGCAAAGCATAAGAATGATAACATAATTCTCATCGTGAATCACATGAAATAAGTATCCTAAAACAAAATTTTTAAAAAATCATTAACTAAGGAAATTACTTAAACCCAAATCCAAATAACATAAAACTGAAATAAAGTGCATAAATAAAAAATTTGGTAAAAATAACAAGAGAATAGAAACTTTAGGTCACTAAGTTTACGAGCCTCTACCATACTTCCCTCAAAGTAACCTCAGGATCACATTCTGATTCTCCTCATAGCTGGCCATCCTTTGATCCAACTGGGAGATACTAGTCTCTAACCCTAACAAAATTTGGCGGTCAGTCCTATCATCGACTGGAATATAAGGCTGCTCTTCTTGTTGCTGAGGATGCTATGGTGGTTGAAAGTTTGCACCTCTCGAAAATAGATCTGCTTGTGGTTCTAGTTGTGTTTCCTATTGCTCTTCTGGCTACCCTCTATGACTATTTCTCAATGAGGTTTTGTCCAATGGTGCCAAATGCTCCACCGTTGGCCATGTGGGATCTCCAATGAATCCTTTCTCCCTGCATAACTCAGATACAAACACAAAAAATGGAAGTGAGGGCTTCTTAACCCTAACAGTTGCCATCATTTGGTCCATTGTCAATGTGAGCAAATCAATAGTGTGTCCCATTCAGAAGGCATATAGAATATAGGCTCTCTTAGTGTAGATTTGATTTTTCTAGGACTGAGGCAACATATTGTTCACAGTTATCAAATTCAGGATTCTGTATTTATCGGTTAAGTCCCCTTGCTTTATCTACTTATTCGGCCTACCCCAAACATACTTCGAATATCCAGTTAACTCAATCCCAATGACTTTCATATCAGGCAATTTGGTGTAGGGATATTATGGATGCTGATACCTTGGAATTGGATTCAAACAATTAGCAATGGTGGCCTGTGTAACTTGAAAAATGACTCCCCTAATATAAACATGAGGTTGCCTTGACCTGGTTTCTTTTGTATTATTATAAAATTCCTAGACTAAGCATTTATATGCAGGACCTACCGATTACTGTAAATTTTTATGGGTAAGTGTTTAATCAAATTAGAACTCAAGACAAACTGATGGTAAAGTGAATATGGCGAGAAAAGATGAAGGGCTCTGCTATTTTTTTGAAATTCTACTGCAAGGGAGATGCTGGATTGGATGCGAACAGGAGGTTTTATACTGGCCAGTATTGTTCGAATGTTATCCGCATCGTCTAGACGGACGTTGCTGATCCTTTGGAATTCCCTTAGGCTTGTAGACTGCTGACCCTTGATCTCTTCCTAGTTTCCAGCATTAGTTTTCCAGCCTACAGTTATGGAAAATCAGTTTAAATTCAAATATTTACACAATTAATTATCTAATAAACTTAAACATTCATACACAACCTAAAGTTAAACACTTTGATCATAATTAGTTTTAATCAATAAATCGAGGACATCAGTGAACTGATTAATCTCCTGTCACACATATCTTGAAAGCATGGGACTGGAATAAAATGGCATATAAGGGTAATTCTTACTCTACCCATACTTAATCCAGTCAAGACAATCTAATACTTGACCTTAAATTGGTTCAACACACCGATTACTTTCTATCATATGCATTAATCGTCTGCACTTTACACAACCACCCAGCCAATTTGCTCATCGACGTTTGGCAAATGAACTTTTTCCGCACAAATGTTTTGTTTGACTGTCAAAAATTTCTAATTTTCTAACAAATTTTGCATTTGCTATGATCAAAGAATGTATATATTTAGTTCAAGTACGCAGTATGCCCAAACGAAACCAAATTTTTTTCATCCATGTTTGAAATATTTTTTTATTTTTTTTTAAGAAGACTCACTTTCCTATTTTTTAACGTCTGCTGAGCACAAAGACAAGTATGGACTGTTCCCTGCCCCTAACCTAAATTTAACATTCACCTCAATGTTTGACATTATAAAGTAATATAATAGACAAATCTCAAATAAGATCTAAAAGTGAGACCAATCCATAATTCAAAACCCCAATCTATAAAACAAACATCCAACAATTACTACTACTATTTACAATCAAACATTTATAAAGACTTTTCGAGCCACATATACTAGTTCCATTAACTGAATAGAATTCACATTTGAATAATCCATCATGATATGGCTTAAGCCTTTGACCATTCACTTTAAAAACATTTCCTGTTAATGGATTCTCAATTTCAATTGCCCCGTGTTCAAAAACTTGCTTAACAATGTAGGGGCCTGTCCATCTTGATCTTAACTTCCCAAGAAATAGGCAGAGCCTTGAATTATATATCATGAATTTTTGAGAAGGCATAAAGGACTTCTGCACAGTATTCTTATCATGAAAAAATTTCACTCTAGACTTGGCAATCTTTGCATTTTCATATGCTTCATTTTTTAGTTCTTCCAATTCATTAATCTGAAATTTGTAGGATGCATTTGCTTTGTCAATATCAAAGTTCATAATTTTGATTGCCCAGTATGCTCTATTTTCCAATATCATAGGCAAGTGACATGGTTTCCCGTAAAGTAGCAGCTAAGGAGGCATTCCCAAAATAGTTTTGTATGCAGTTCGGTAAGCTCAAAGCACATTAGTGAATCTCAAAGACTAGTCAGTGCGGTCTGGATTACCTTTTTTTCTAAAATATATTTTATCTCCCTATTGGCAAATTCAGCTTGTCCACTTGTCTAGGGATGATAAGGGGAAAATATATTGGGAGAAATCAAATATTTTTTCATTAGGTTTTCAAAAACTCTATTACAAAAATGTGTTCTCCCATCGCTTATAATGGCTCGAGGAATTCCAAATTTAGACAAAATATTTTCTTTTAAAAAGATGATCACCATGCGATGATCATTGTTTTGATAAGGAATTGCCTCTACCCATTTGGAAACATAATCAATGGCGACCAAAATATACAGATGTCCAAAGTATGGGGTTTAGATGCATCATGTTTCTTTTTAAAATATTGCCCATTATTTGATATCTATCACAATTTAGACAAAAGACATGTACATCTTTAAAAATAGTAGGCCTATAAAATCCACATTGTAAAATTTTAGCAGCAATTTTCTTTGAAGAAAAATGCCCTCCACATGCTTTAGAATGACAAAATGAAATGACCTGACCGATTTCATGATTGAGTACACAATGCTTTATTATTTGATATTTACAGTACTGAAATACATAGGGATCTTCCCAAAAGAAATTGCGTAACACTTTCAAAAATTTCTTTTTGTCGGTCCAGGTATAATGAAAAGGAATAGTATCTGTGGCTAAATAATTAGCTATATCTGCATACCTTGGTACTTTTGTTACTGCAAATGGTTGCTCATTTGAAAAGATTTCTTTGACTAGTATTGACTCTACCTTTATACCATAATTTAGCCATGATAAATGATCAGCTACCACATTTTCAACTCTTTTCTTGTTTTTGATGATATGATAGAATTCTTGAAGCAACAATATCTATCTTAGGAGACGTGGTTTAGCATCCTTCTTAGTGAACAAGTATTTCAAGGATGCATGATTAGTAAACACAACAATTGAGGATCCAACCAAATATGAGCAAAATTTATCTAAAGCAAATACAACAAGTAATTCTTTTAATTTTTTTTTGGTAAAGTAGTTCCTCTATGCATCATTCAATGTTTTGCTTTGATAATAAATCACATAGGGTTTTTTTATCTTTTTTCTGGCCTAAAACAACTCCTACTACATAGTCACTAACATCACACATTAATTCAAAAGGTAAAGACTAGTCAGGAGGTTGCATAATTGGTGGAGAAATAAGCATGCTTTTAATTCTATCAAATACTAATTGACATGCGTCATTCCAATCAATGGTACATCCTGACGTAAAAGACTACACATAGGTCTGGATATAACACTGAAATCTTTAATGAATCTTCTACAGAATCATGCATGACCTAGAAATAATCGAACATCTTTTACAATCTTAGGTGGGGGGAGATTTGCTATTAAATCAATTTTGCACTTATCAACTTGAATTCCCTCTGTAGAAACTATATGTCCTAAAACAATACCTTGTGTGACCATGAAATGACACTTTTTCCAATTCACAATAAGATTTGTTTCCTCACATCGAGTAAGGACTTTCTCAAGATTCTTTAAACATATTTCAAATGAATCTCTATAAACAAGAAAATCATCCATTAAGGCTTCCAAAAACCGCTCCACCATATCATTAAAAATGCTTAACATACAATTCTGAAATGACCATTATTTCTAAGACTTGATCTAGGAAAGGTAGGGAAAAATGATCTTTTTTGGTAAGAGAATTAAACTTCTGATAGTCAATACACATAAGCCAACTAGTGACTATATGCATAGGGACTAATTCATTTGCTTGGTTTTTCATGATCGTGACACCAGAATTTTTAGGCACTACCTGTGTTGGGCTGACCCATTTACTATCAATATATGATATATAATAACAGTGTCTAATAGCTTAAGTACTTCAGCCCGAACTATTTATTTCAAATGTGGGTTCAACCTTCTTTGTGGCTGTTGGGATGGTTTGGAATCTTCCTCTAAGTATATACAACGAGTACAAAGAAGAGCACTTATACCCTATGTATCTGTTACCGTCCAACTAAAAGCACTACGATGATTTTTTATGACCTCTATCAATTTTGTTTCTTGGACTTCTGACAACTTTGAAGATTTTATCATTGGATGAGTTTCATCCTTCCCCAATAAGACATTTCAAGTCCACCGGAAGAGGTTTTAACTCTGGCTTGATAACTCCAACACGGTGCTTTACAGACTTAGGTTCAAAAGGCAATAATTCTTCAAATCTAGAACTCCATGTTTCAAAGGCTGACATATCTATAGACTCTTCATTTTGTACATACTCTAATGCATGTGACTCTTTATTTGTAGAAGTTTTTTCAAGCAAGTTTTGAGTTAAGGACTCGATGCAATTAACTTCTTGCAGTTCTTCTTCCTCTCTAGGTTGTTTTGCAATGTCAAACACATTCAATTCCAAATTCATATTTCCAAATGAAATTTCCATGATCCTCATTAATGCCAAGACCTTTCAAGTCCAAGTAGAGGTGGCCCCCCCCCCCAAGTTGCAGAGTTGTAGGTTGTCTAGGCAATCTAGGCAAAATCTTCCGGAAGGTCGACAGAAACCTTTCGGAAGGTTTGTGTAGGAATAGTCAAATGAAGAAACCAATAGCCAAAACCTTCCGAAAGGTTGAAGGTTTTGGCAGTGAATAGGAAGTCCAAGGTAAAACCTTCCAGAAGGTTTTCAACCATTTTGCAATTTTCTTGGTTTCTTCACCTTCCAATCCTTCATTTAAGCTACCCCTCATCTTCATTGACTTGACACACTTCATTGGGGGCTTAACTTGAATCATTTATGTCCTTTTACCTGCATTTACACAAAACTCCATCAAAATCAAGATTAAGTGCATTTCTCCCCAATTTCATGACAAAAGTAAGTATAAAAGGCATGTTACATAATATATGTCATGTTTTTGTGCTAATCAGTAGGAGGCAAAGGTCCACTAGGGATCGACTCTCCTGGGAAAGTGTGCTCAAAATCCTCATCACCATCGAGGAAAGTCGATCCATAGTCCCCCTCTAAGATGTCTAAGAGATGAGCAATTGTGTAGGGCAGAGCAGTGGAGGATGGTCCGGTAGTATATGGTCCAAAAATGGATGGTTTAGGTCTCGGTGCTCTGGCTCTCTCACCCCCACTCATTGTTGTCAGCTTGTTGCTACTGGACTTCCCGATAGCTCCAAACTTTGGGGGAAGCAACACATTAGAGACATGGGTCTTTACCTTAGAGTGATAGCACAACCTCATGATCAAATTGGCAAATAGGAGATTTGCCTTCAGCTTTCTAGCCTGGGCGAACTCCTTTATGAAGTCCCATATCATCTAGGCGACATCCATCTACTTCACCATTATAAATGTGTGGATGAGGGTGAGATTTTCTTCATTTGGGGTCCTCTCCGCACTTAGGCATTCAAATTATAGAGCGAAACCTTGTTCATGACCCCATATGAGTGCTTGAGGGCCCCGACTTGAATTTTCCCTTTGAATTGGGTCGGGTCCTCATATGTCAACTTCAAATACTCCGGGAGTGATTTTCTCCCTTGGACATTGTGTGGATAAACTAGGGTATTGGGGGGAGGCCTCTGGTACTTCATCAAAACCGCTATCAAGTCAAAGGTAACATCAAAGGCCATCCCTCTCACAATGGTCTTGAGTATACAAAGGTCCTCATCCACTATATTCAACCACATGTAAAAGTCCCTACACATCGAGAGGCTGTACTCTACAACTGGCTCAAACCTTATTTGAATCCCATGCCCTACAATCACTCTCACAACCTCATCATTCGGCCTGAGGGTGGTCGTGTCCCCATGACGCTCGTACGTCACATTTTTCTTGTCAGTGTTCTTTGTGTGATCATTGTTCTTTTGCTTTTTTCTCCTATCCTCACTCTCTCCACTAGGCCCCGCCTCCATCCTCTTAGGGGAACTCATGCCAGTGGGTTGTGGAGTACTCGGTCCTGTTTGTTTGGTACGGGCCATGTAAATCAAAAATGCCCCAAAGGCCATGAAGGGTAGAAACTATGTTCAACGTGCCTTAAAGAGATCAAGGGGATCATGAGCATGCATACCTAGACGAGCCATTGCAATGAATTCCAAGCTTTTGAGGAAAACCGAAGTGAAATGGATTTGGTGAAATTCTTTGAGAGAACTAGGGTTTTGTGAGAAATACAAGCAATTCGCAATGAAATCCAAGTAATAATCAACCTTAGTGATGCTTTGAGAGAGATTAGATGGATGAGTGAGGAATATTTGAAGGTTAGGGGGCTTTGAGAGAGAGGAGAGAGCTTGAGAGATCGAGATAGAGGAGAAAGTGAAAGGTTTTTGAAAACCTACCGGTAGAACGATCAAAACCTACTTGTAGGTTTTGTGCACTAGAAAATTCCTACCGGTAGGTTTTAGCTTTTTTCCAAAAATTCCTTGTGCTCCCATTTTCATTTCCAGTCCAATTTCACTCACTCTCTACACATTCTAACAACCTATTTATGACCTCTACTCCACCAAAAACCTAAACTACAATTGTGAACCACAATTGAGTGATGATGCCCAAAGTCATTTATGAAATTATAATATCATTTAAAATTTTGATGTTTTCTAAAACACAAGACATGAATTTCTAAATCTAACTACCAAAATGAATACCCAAAATGTAAACCACGGATTTACATGGTAAAGGCATTCCTAATCCTTCATAATATCTAAAGTTTGAGCAATATTCCCCAATCTCGCAAGCGTAGGGCTACATGACAACATTATTCAAATACCTGAAACAAAGTGCACATGAGCATCACCATGGCTTTAAATGCTATTCTAGAGTATGCACCTACACATTCATTTTCAAACTCGTGTGTGTGTGTGAAGTGGCATGTAATTTAAGCATTTACCCAATGGAATTCAGATTCACTTGGCTATCCAAATTCAGCTTCGATGCAAAACTCACCAAGGGTTTCTCTTACCAATGAATCACAATATGATTATCCTGCCATGCTCTCTATGTGTATATGTGTGATAAAATCTTGTGCACAAGCAGAAGTATGCTCACATATAATCCAAATGATGCACTTGCATAAAAATGAAACAACCTTGGCATAATCTCATGAAAGGAATGTTATGGAACTAGATAGCAAAATCAACTTTTCTTTTTCTTTGAAGGTGTGCCTTCCCCATGCTCTCTCCAGATCATTTAGGACTTTCAAGGGTTGGGGTGATATTGAGGAAAATGAAATGAAGGAAAGAGAACAACAAAGAGGGTTATTCCAAGGTATGACCTTTATTGTCAACAATTTACCCTTTTGTGGAATTTTCAACTTATCACCTTCACTTCACTCTTTGTTTCTTTTTTCATCCTTTTCCTTAAAATTTTCCTTTTATTTTTCTCTTTCTTTGTCTTCTTCCACCCCTTTTTTTCTCCTTTTCTTGGATTTTTTTTCTATCTTTTCCATTCAACATTTTGAATTCAGCATCATTTATTCATCTTTGGGTTTCCTCTCCACATTTTCTTCCCTTTTATGATCAATCACAGTCAATTCTTTGAACAAACAAGGTGTGATAAATTTTTATCATTTTTGCATTGGCTTGGTCAATTGTGTGGCATGGAAACAAATTTTTCATTTAAGGCTCTATCATGACACTAGGGATAAAATTTTCCAACAAATTCGCTAAGGCTCAAAGAATTTCAAAGATGGCCTAAGATCATTTCTAAATAAGTGTGGGGAGGCATGTTGGCATTTCAAGACAAAGTTAATCAACTATCCACATGCACTCTAACCAAAAGCAAGCATATTGAAATTATTGAATAGATTTTGAATTTGAAAAATTATTTTTTGAGTAAATTTAAGTTCCCTCCAACAAGGATTGACACTAAAGCTCACACAGGTACTTATTTCATCTCCACTATGCATGTCAAGAACTAAAATGTGAATCCAATCCGTAAATTGTAGAAATTACACATTCAAGGTGCACTTATGGATGAGTTCAAAAGCAAACACATATGTGATACTCCAGTATAGGATAAAATTTTATAATGTGCTAAAGTATTAAGATCAAAATATCCACACAGCCATGACACTCTGAATAGGGGAATATAGGTCAACATTCAGATATTTTTCACAAAAAATTTAAAATTTTATCTCATATTTCTCAACCACTCTAAACAAAACTTTGTAGAGCATGTGAATGGTGAATTTCACCACAAAATGGTATTATCAACAAAAAATTTCCACAAAAAATTGGTGTATCCTACAAATGGTGCACCTCACCCCCAACTTGATTCATGCATTGTCCTCAATGCAAAAACAATATATAGAATGCAATGATGGACTTAAAAGGATAAGTAGGGTTAGAGAGCACCTCGCACTAATCTTTGAAAAAATTACCTTAATCTCCACATTTGAAGAAACAAAAATATGCAAAGATGAAAGTATGTAAACAAATTAACTTGGAAAGTAAATGATAAAGGAAATCGATTGTACACTAAAATTTACTTGGACAGTTATTCCTCAACAAGGTCTAGGAAAATCGGATCCACTAACTCTTCCTCCACCATTTGAACTTCAAAACCCTCGAATATTGACTTATGTCTTTGGCCATTGACCTTGAATGTTTTGTCATCTTCGGGTTTTGTAATTTCAACGGCTCTGTTGGGGTATGCCACCTTGACAAGATAGGGTTCATCCCAACGAAATTAGAGTTTTTCTTGGAAAATAGAGAGTGGAGAATTATACAAGATTACTCTTTGTAAGGGCTCAAATATTTTTCTCACAATGGATTTATCATGAAAGATCTTTGACCTCTTTTTGGAAATTTTTGAGCTCTCATATGCATCTCTCCGAATTTTCTCTAATTCATTCAACTCTAGCTTCCTATTCTCTTCGGCCATTCTCAAATTGAAGTTCAAGATTTTGATGGCTCAATAAGCCTTGTGCTCCATCTCTACTGCCAAATGACAAGCATTGCCATAGACTATCCTATAAGGAGAGATACTTAGAATGGCCTTGTACATGGTTGGATAAGCCCACAAGGTATCGGTCAGCCTAAGTGACCAATCCTTTTGATTTGGACTCACCGTTTTCTCTAGTAAGTTTTTAGTCTCTATATTTGCCAACTCGGCTTGGCCATTAGTTTGTGGGCAATAAACTGTGGACACCTTGTGTGTTACACCATATTTATGCCTTAGAGATATAAATGGCCTATTGCAAAAAATGAGACTCACCATCACTTATCATTGCACGAGGTACCCCAAACCTTGAGAAGATGTTTTCCTTTAAAAACTTGACCACAACTCGATGGTCATTGGTCTTGGTTGAGATGACCTCTACCCACTTGGACACGTAGTCCACTGTCAATAGGATATAAAGGTAGCCAAAGGACATAGGAAAAGGACCCATAAACTCGATGCCCCAACAATCGAATATCTCAATGACTAGCATGGGGCAAGGGGCATAATATTCCTATGGGTCACACTACCTAACCTTTGGTACCTCTCAGACACTTTAAAAAATGAAATACAATCTTTGATTAAAGAGGGCCAACAAAAACGAGATTGCAAAACCTTAGTTGAAGTTTTCTTTAAAGAGAAGTGGCCACCGCATGCCTCAGAATGGCAGAATGAAAGGACATCCCATTGTTTATTTTCAAGTACGCATCTCCTCATAACTTGATCTGGGCAATACTTGAACAAATACGAGTTATTGAAGTAGAAGTACTTCACATCCACCATGAATCATTGTCTTTCCTCTAGGCTCCAATGCGGTGGTATTTGTCTTGTAGCAAGATAATTACATATGTCAGCATACCAAAGACAAACAAAATGAATAGAAAATAAATGCTCATTAGGAAAAGAGTCAAGGATATGGATATGCTATTCGGCATCTTGGACGACAAGTTAGGACAAATGGTCCACCACCACATTCTCCACTCCTTTCTTGTCTTTAATGGTCAAGTTGAATTCATATATGAGGAGGATCCACCTAATGAGTCTCATTTTCGTGTCCTGCTAAGAAAAAAGAGTTCAACATAGAGTGATCAGTGTAGAGTACAATAGGCGAACCAATAATGTTAGACCTAAATTTGTCCAATGCACATACAATGGCTAGCAATTTTTTTTGGTAGTAGTGTAATTCATTTGTGCTTCATTTAGAGTCTTGCTAGTGTAGTATATTACATAAGGCCTTTTTTCTTCCTGTAGATTGAGCACTACACCGACCGTGTAATCACTTGCATCGCACATAAGCTCAAATGGGAGTTCCCACTTGATTGGTCGCATGATTGGAGGTGATTTGAGTATGCCTTTTAATTTTTTTAAAAAAGCCTCACAATTATCCGACCACACAAAGGGAACATCCTTTGCAAGAAATTTGGTCAAGGGCCTTGCCAATGCACTAAAATTATTTATAAATCTACGATAAAAACTGGCATGGCCAAGAAACAACCTGATATCATTCATGACTTTTGGAGTGGGGAGGTTGGAAATTGCTTCCACCTGGGATTTGTCTACTTTAATCCCCTTCTCCGAAACAATGTGCCCGGGCACAATCCCTTGTGTCACCATGAAATAGAACTTGTCCCACTTGAGCACCAAGCTCTTTTCCTCACATCTTCAAATTCTCCAAACACTCCTCAAATGAGTCCCCAAAAAAAAAGAAATCATCCATGAACATCTCCACACTTTTCTCCACTATATTGCTAAAGATTCCCATCATGTATCTCTGAAAGGTTTCTGAGGCATTACACAACCCGAATGGCATTCCGTGATAAGAAAAGGTACCAAAAGAGCACGTGAAAGTTGTCTTCTCTTTGTCCTCCAAAGCAATCTCGATTTGGTTGTAACCAGAGTAGCCATCCAAGAAGCAATAATAGAGGTGTTCAGTTGCTTTCTCCATCACCGACTTCTTTGGCACTACTCGAGTGAGACTAACCCGTTTACTATAGGCAATTGAAAAAATAATACCCATATTAATTCGTTTAAGCACCTCATCCCTCACCATATCCTTCTTGAGAAGATTTAGCCTTCTTTGTGGTTGTTGGGACAATTTGGCGTCTTCCTCCATGTAGATTCGGTGTGTGAAAATAAGGGGACTAATCCCCTTGATATCAGCGATTGTGCAACCGATTGCTCCATTATGCCTTCTTAACACTTTCAACAATTTTTCTTCTTGTCACGGCTCCAATGACAAACTTATCACCACTGGGAATGTCTTTTGCTCCCCAAGAAATGCATACTTCAGTGTGGCAGATAGTGGCATCAATTCAATATTGTGTTTGTATGGTTGATGAAAAAATTATTTTTTCCTATTGTGGAAGTTTCTCAAATGTTGGGGCCTAACTTCCTACCCCTTGTAGTTTTTGGCTCCTCTCCCTTACCAAACTCTTCTTTCCCCAAATTTGAATGGCAAAGTAGTTCCATATAGTCCCCCACCAAAGTATCAATCTGGTTAACCTTGTGCACTTCCTTATCATCACCCCATTATTTGCACAAGTTGAATACATTAAGGTCTATTGTCATGTTCCCAAAGGCAAGCTTCATTAGTTCATTCCTACAATTGATCACAACATTAGATGTAGCAAAGAAAGGCCTACCTGGTATCACAAGAATTTTAGAACTAGGATTAGCAACCGGATGAGTATCAAGTACAATAAAATCAGCAGAAAAATAAAATTTGTCAACTTGTATTAAAACATCCTCAACTACTTCCCTTGGTGTTATCACGATTTGGTATGCCAATTGAAGAATGATTTGAGTTTGCTTCAACTCTTCCAATTGCAATTTTTGATACATTGATTAACCCTAATTAAGGCATAATTTAATAGGTAAATTGTGTTAGTTGAATAAAGTTAAACTAGTCAAAATAAATCAAATTAGAAATAGTATGTGAATAAAGGATAATGCATTAATTGTTCTTTTCAGGATTTTGTGCGTCAAAGCTACAAACTACTGGGGAGCCAATTGCATTAAAGCTACAAACTACTAGGGTGCCAATTATCAAAGCTCAAAACAAAGGAGGATCAAAGAATTCAAGGCCACCTAACAAGATTTTCAAGTCCACCTAACAAGATTCAAAGTCACCTAACAAGATTTTCAAGTCCACCCAACAAGACTCTTCAAGTCCACCTAACAAGATTCAATGCCACCTAACAAGACTTTCACCCTCCCTTGTTGCCTATAAATACCACCCCTTAGGACTTGTAAAGCATTCATCTTTTGGTAGTGGAAAACCCTCCAAAAGTATTATTGTTTTCCTTATTGCTTATAGCTTTCTTTAAGTATTGCTTTCTTTTATTGTATTCTTTCTTCCTTTTAATTTATTGCTTTCTTTTACTTTAAGTATTGCTTTCTTTTATTGTGTTATTGCTCTTTTACTTTCATTGCTTGAGCTTCCTTCTTCCCTTAGAGGAGTGAAATGCTTCCACTTTTTTAGAGCTTTACCAAAGCCGTGAAGGGTGGAACATGATTCACTCATTCTTTGTCGAAAATCGGCTCCTTGTGTAAAATATATTACCTTGTAACTCCTCAACTCGGAGGGATGAGCATCACTCACTTTTCTAGTTTTAACAAAGCCATGAAGAGTGAGTAGTTTCTCATCCAATCTTTAGTAAGAGGTGGTTATCCGAAAGTTAAATTTATTCAATTCGTTTATGCTTAGTTTTAGTCTTTATTTTTTCAAAATGTCTTCTCATCATATTGTTGTCTTTATTTTAAGCATGAATAGCTAAATCTCTTAGTTGGCAAAACCAAGAGGAACCTCCACATGGGTATACCATTTCAACTCATTCTCCTCCCCTCTTTTAGAGTTCAATGGTTCGGTTTGACTGGGTTGTGGGTGGATAACTTGGTGAGTCTTTGATATTCCGTAGGCCTAGTCACTGTTTATGCTTAGACACTCACCAATCTTACCCATAGCTTCCCACAAATCAATCGTTCATTCATGCTCTATCGGAGGAGGGTTTCGAGTTGAGACGGTATTCCTATTGGAGTGACCTCTTGGATTTGCCAACATTTGTTTCTCATTTTACTAGCATCAAAACAACTTCACCATACAACTTCCAACAATCAAAGATTTTACACTTTCTTTCTCCCAAAATAACCTCCCCTCGGTTTACTTCCTTCCCCGTGGAAACGACCTTGGAATACCACCAAGTAAAACATGATCCGCAAAAGTCTCCTTGCGCTTGGGGAGCACTTTTGTTCACACATACCCACATTTGAAATCTCAATCATCCACCATTCCGTTGCCCTTTCTTTGGACATCATCCCTAGGAGAGTGACACTCCCCTTTATTCATATACTATACATGCTAAAAGGTGATGTTTATAGGTTAGGAAACAACAAGGAAATTTGTCAAGCATTTTTGGCGCCGTGCTGGGGAAGGCAAGTGTCAAACCAAGAAGGTGATTTTCGGACGACGGAGCTAAGTCCCATGATCTTCATCATGGGCTAAGGTACGTTGTTCCGTGTATATAATCTTGTTTGTGTATAACTTTGTTTGTATATATTTTGTTTTATGTGGAGGCAGAACGACCAAAATCAACTTGTTAGACAAAATTTGTTTAAGCAGGTGAAGATTAACATTCCACTCCTCGACGCCATCAAACAAATTCCATCATGTGCTAAGATTTTAAAGGACTTATGCACGGTGAAGAGAAAACTGAATGTGCACAAGAAAGCATTCCTCACCGAGCAAGTGAGCTCAATCTTGAGGACTAACACTCCTACCAAATTCAAAGACCCCGGTTGTCCAACCATAGCCATCATCATTGGAAATTCTCGAGTGGAGCAAGCACTCCTCGATTTGGGGGAAAGTGTGAATCTTCTTCCCTACACGGTGTACCAATAGCTGCAGTTGGGGGAGTTGAAACCCATCTCAATCACACTTCAATTGGCGGATCGTAGTATCCGTACACCAAGGGGAGTAGTTGAGGATGTCTTAGTTCAAATTGATAAATTTTACTTCCCTGTCGATTTCATTGTGCTTGATACACATCCTGTTGCAAACCTTAGCTCCTAAATTCCTGTAATACTTGAAAGACCCTTCCTTGCTACATCTAATGCCCTGATAAATTGAAGGAACGATCTAATGAAGTTGGTATTTGGTAATATGACAATGGAGCACAATGTATTCAACTTGGCAAAGCAACCGGGTGATGATGAGGAAGTAAGTGAGGTCAATAGAATTGACACATTGGTTGAGGAGCACTTGGAGCTGGAGGGGATATTGAAATTTAAGGAAGAAGGAATTGTGGATCTTGAGAATTATGATGAACAAGAGGAGGTAGAAGATTTGAAAGGGATGGAAAGGTGGAACCCTACATTCGAAGAGTTACCCCATCGAGAAAAGAAAATTTTTTCTTCGGATGAACAAAAGCCCAACTTGGAGTTGAAGCCCTTGCCCACCCATTTGAAGTACGCCTATCTTGGGGAAGGTGAAACATTTCCGGTGGTCATTAGCTCTACATTAAACATGGAACAAGAAAAAGAACTCTTGGAGGTGTTGAGAAAACATAAAGGAGCAATTAGGTGGACCATTGCGGATATCAAGGGGATAAGCCCTCTCATTTGCACCCACCGCATATATCTTGAGGAGGATTCCAAAACTTCCCGACAACCACAAAGGTGGTTGAATCCCATCATGAAAGAAGTGGTAATCGATGAGGTTCTGAAACTACTTGATGTGGGGATAATTTTTCCAATTGCCGATAGTAAGTGGGTTAGCCCCACACAAGTAGTACCTAAGAAATCCGGAGTTACGGTGGTTGTGAATGATGAGAATGAGCTTATTCCTACAAGAGTAATCACCGGATGGAGGGTGTGCATTGATTACCGAAAGTTGAACGCTTGCACAAGGAAAGACCACTTCCCATTGCCATTCCTCGATCAAGTTCTAGAACGAGTAGCGGGGCATCTGTTCTACTATTTTTTAGATGGATACTCCGGCTATAATCAGATTAAGATTGCTTTGGAGGATCAAGAGAAGACCACTTTCACATGCCCCTATGGTACCTTTGCCTACCGCCGCATGCCATTTGGACTGTGCAATGCTCCAGGGACTTTCTAACGTTGTATGATGGGAATTTTCAGTGACATGGTGGAAAAGATAGTGGAGGTCTTTATGGATGACTTTTCGGTGTTTGGGGATTCATTCGAGGGATGTTTGGCAAACTTGGAGAAAGTTCTAACAAGATGTGAGGAGAAGAATCTAGTCATGAATTGGGAAAAGTGTCACTTTATGGTGACAGAAGGAATTGTGCTTGGCCATATAGTTTCGGCAAGGGGTATTGAAGTCGATAAATCCAAGGTGGAGGCCATCTCCAACCTCCCTACGCCAAGAGCCATCAAAGGCATCCGGTCATTTTTGGGCCATGCAGGTTTTTATCGTCGATTCATAAAGAATTTCAATGCATTGGCCCGCCCTTGACCAACCTGCTGTCTAAGAAGGTCCATTTGAGTGGTTGGATGATTGTGAGGCATCCTTTAAAAAACTTAAAAGCATGCTAGTCACACCTCCAATCATGCGACCACCCAATTGGGATCTACCTTTTGAGCTCATGTGCGACGCAAGTGATTACGCAGTCGGCGCAGTGCTCGATCAAAGGGTGGAAAATAGACCATATGTGATACACTATGCTAGCAAAACACTTAATGAGGCTCAGATAAATTACACTACCACCGAAAAAGAATTGCTAGCAGTAGTGTTTGCCTTAGATAAATTCCGTGCTTACATCATTGGTTCGCCTATTATTGTCTTTACTGATCACTCTGCTTTAAAGTATTTGTTGTCTAAGCAAGATGTAAAACCGAGACTCATTAGGTGGATACTCCTCCTACAAGAATTCGACTTGACGATCAAGGACAAGAAAGGAGTTGAGAACGTGGTGGCGGATCATTTATCCTGGCTTGTGGTGCAAGAGGCCGATGAGCACATTCTTATCCCTGATTTTTTTCCTGATGAGCATTTACTGTCAATTCACTCTGTATGTCCTTGGTATGCTGATATATGTAACTATCTTGCAACAGGACAGACACCACCGCAATGGAGCCCAGAAATCGAAGACGATTTTATGGCAGATGTGAAGGACTTCTACTTCGACAACCCGTATTTGTTCAAGTATTACCCCGACCAAATCATGAGGAGATGCGTACCTAAAAATGAACAACGGGATGTCCTTGCATTTTGCCATTCACAAGCTTGCGGTGGACATTTCTCAGCGAAAAAGACTTCGGCCAAAATTCTTCAATCAGGTTTTTATTGGCCCTCTCTTATCAAAGATTGTGTTTCATTTTGTAAGGGATGCGACAAATGCCAACGGTTGGGTAGTGTGACCCAAAGAAACATGATGCCCCTTTCACCAATACTTGTCATAGAAATATTCGACTGTTGGGGCATCGACTTCATGGGTCCTTTCCCTATGTCATTTGGTTATCTGTACATCCTCCTGGCAGTGGACTATGTGTCCAAATGGGTGGAAGCTATCCGACCAAGACTAATGACCACCGAGTCGTAGTCAAGTTTCTCAAGGAGAACATCTTTTCAAGGTTTGGGATGCCTCGTTCAATAATAAGTGATGGTGGATCACATTTCTGTAATAGGCCATTTGCATCTCTAATGTTCAAATATGGCGTCACTCACAAAGTATCCACTGCCTATCACCCACAAACAAATGGCCAAGCCGAGCTAGCCAATAGGGAGATAAAGAACATTCTAGAAAAAATGGTTAACCCAAACAGGAAGGATTGTCCGATAGATTGACCGATGCCCTCTGGGCATACCGCACTGCCTTTAAAACTATTTTGGGCATGTCTCCCTACCGGCTTGTCTATGGAAAGGCTTGCACCTGCCAGTCGAAATGGAACACAAGGCCTATTGGGCCATTAAGACTTTAAATTTTAATTTGAGAATGCCGGTGATCATAGGAAGTTAGAGCTGAATGAGTTGGAAGAGATTCGACGAGATGCGTATGAGAGCTCCAAAATCTCAAAAGAAAAGGCCAAAATCTTTCATGATAACTCCATTGTGAGGAAATCATTTGAGCCCGGGCAAAAAGTACTCTTATACAATTCTCGCCTCTCCATTTTCCAAGGCAAACTCCGATCCCGTTGGGATGGCCCCTATCTTGTCAAGGTGGCCTACCCCAACGGGAGTGTGGATGTTCAAAACCCCAAA